>APFE030300420.1:0-50696 GCA_000404065.3 Pinus taeda | reverse complement strand
AAAATTTCATTATGAAAAAAACATTGCAAAGAAAAACCAAAAGCACATGTTTGGAAAACCCTTAAAAACAAACATCTTAGGACAAAAAATAAGAAAACTTGAAAAGTAGTTAAATAATCAACATTTAAAAAACAATGTGCATACTTAGGACATAAAAAAACTTAAAGTGTCAAAAATATGCCTTAAAAGAAAATGTCAATTCTTTTCAAAATCCACATGAAATTCACCAACAATTAAAAAAAATTATCCACACTTAATACATTAGAAAATTTAAAGTGTCAAAAATAAGCCCTCTAAAAAATTGGGTTGATGTTCCATCAATACTTTTCAAAATCAACATGAAAATCACTAACATTTAAAAAAAAATCATACTTGATACATAAGAAAATTTGAAGTGTGAAAAATATGCTAAAAAAAATTTGTATTCTGAATCAAAACTTTTCAAAATCGGATGATTTTTGGCTACCTCAAAAAAGTGGGTACTCTGTACAATTCTCGTTTGTTAGTTTACATTGTTTGAAAGACAAATGCCCAAAATGTGATAAGAGTAGATATCAAATTGATAATGTTACAAAAAAAATGCCTCACAAGGTTCTTCGTTATATTCCCATAATTCCCGTGTGCGACAATTGTTCATGTGCAAAAGTGTAGAACAATTTATGGATTACCATGCAATGAAAAAAAGTGACGATGGTGTTGTTTAAATACTTGTAGATGGATATGCATTTCGAATTATAGAGAAAATTTGGAAAAAAATTTAGGAATAAACTCATAATATTATGCTTTGATTAGTAGCGAATGGTTTCAATCCATTTGGAGAATTGAGATCTACTTACTAATTGTGGCATGTTTTTGTTATAAACAATAACTTTCCTTTGTGGATTTCGATAAAGAGGTAGCACATAATGTTGACAATTATTCTTCCATGTATTACTTTATTTAGACTATACTTTTTTAACACAATAACATCTCATTTGTCTTATTGCTTTCATAATTATGTCTTATTATTTTTTGTTTACTCATATATGTCAAATTTTGTCTTATATTTTTTTATTTACTCATATATGTAGTAATTATTTACTATATGTTCAATCAATTAGGTAAGTACCAGGTCAATGAGATTCATGTATATATTGAGCCTCTTTTTGATGAGTTAGTGGACTTATGGAACAATGTTACTATGTAATATAACTCTAGACCAGTAGATGCACAAAAGGAATTTGAATTCCATGTAATGCTTGTATGGACAATTCATGATGCCCAAGGGCTAACAAATTTATGTGGTATGTTATAATGTTACATGCACCTTTAGTGTTTAATATTATGAATTTAATTTCATGTATGTTTTCTAAATAGTCCCTTCATTGTACATTCTTAAAATAATTGGTATAAAAATTATACCATCTCTTGTAGGTCTTAAAACAAAGGGTAAATTTGCTTGTCCAGTTTGTCATCGTTAGATGAAATCTTGTCATTCAAGAAGCTTATGAAAGGAGGTGTTTGATGAGTATAGGAAGTTCCTTTCTAAGAATAATAGGTATCGAAGTACCAAAAAACATCTTTTAAATGGGAAAGAAGAGACTGGATTAATATCACAGAGAATGGCACCTATTGCATGCAAGTTGAAATATAATAGAGTCTCTCAAGGTATGGATTGAATTGTCTATGTATCAACATACATGATAATATTTGATTATTTTATATTTTATTAAATTTTCTTTGTTGTACTAATTGACAGGTATTTTTGCTATAATATCTTTAACTATGATTCATAGTAGGGGAGTCTATTGAATTGTGCGGGATAACTTTCATTCCTCGTGGAAGTGCCATATTATTAATGCCTTGATGACCCACAAGGTGAATCATAGTTAAAGATATTATAACAACAATACCTGTCAATTAGTACAATGAAGAAAATGCAATAAAAATATAAAATAATACAATACTATCATGTATGTTGATACATAGACAATTCGATCCATACCTGTCAATTATTCCTATGTTCTTCCAAGCTAATGCAAACAAGTATTTTATGTAGACGTTCTAGGTAAGGCGAGATGGTCATATGTTATTAGAGATGATCCAAAAGGAAGGTCGGTAAAGTATAATGTAGCTGAAAGATGACATTGAAGAAGAAGGTGATGTAGAGGAGCAGGGGATTCATGTCTCAGATGAAGATGTTGAAGAATTTCAAGGATATGTTAATCAAGGCAATGCTAATTTGGATGAACTAGATGATATTGATAATGTGTTGGATGAAGAATTTGAATAAGTCAAACCAAATGTAGAAGAGCATGTTCTAGATAATGATATAGATGATATTGATGATGATGATATGGCAAATCCTTTGAACCTGAATTCTGAAATGGATGATACATATTACAAATTGGATGAGGAAGAAGATTAATGATGTCAAAATGTTGAAATATATGAGGTATGTATTTAGATGTTTTCATTTGGTTTTTTCTCTTTCATTCACCTTAGATTCTTATTTTCCTAGTTTTTATGTTTGATTGTTACGATGTTTATTTCAAATATATTATAGTACATAGATGATTCAGGAGGATCTCGAGACACCAAGGGGATGGACAAAGGCTCAAAATTCAAAATGGTAGAAAGAAGAATTTGGTGGCATCAATTGAGAGGGTTTGTCTTCGTAATCGTGGTGGCGTGAATGGTTTGTTAATCTAAGCTCGTATGCCAAAGATAGAGCTCTTCAAAGATTGGTATGGCAAAGGAAAAGTAAGGCCCACAGTATGCCACATGGTAGCCCGTCATTCGCCTCCTAACCCTACCAAAGAGACATTTTGGTTATAACGGCTAACTATATCAAATGAAAAAAAATATACAATAATCAAAACCATATCATAATATGGTAAAAGTTATAACCATAAATCACAACATAAAAAAAAAAAAACAAAAAAACAAAACAAAAGCCAACGTATAGGAGGAATACATGGCACACATGGAAAGGGTCATTAACAAACAAACCCATACAAAGTAAAAACCATAAACCAATGTATGTGGAAGGTCAAAGAATTACAATTTATGGTTGTATTAAGGGAATATGGTTGCCAGCCAACATATGCCATTTGTAGCACATATCCCAATGGACATAACGTATGCGGGTTCCCAACAATGCAACAAGAAGCTGCTAAGGTTAAACGGAATATGGTAAAGTCATACCACTCCAACGAAGGTTCCATACATGGTAAATGTAACAAGGTGCAACGATTCCCAACACGGTCTCAACGGATATGGTTGGTAAGATATGGTGGATGGGGAGCAACCGCGTGGTGGTCCCGCCCACCCATAAAGTTCAACATACATAAAGTTTTAGCTTAAGCCTTCAACATACTCAACGTACAGCACAACATGTTTGGGAGGTTTGGGGATGGGTGAGTGTGGTCCCGTGAAGTACAGGCTCACTCCCCAATCAAAAGTTAAAAAATATATTTTTATATACATATCTGGAATGCAGTTTTTGATATGGTTATGTAAAAAATGGGTTTGGTAAACATAAAATATAACCACCTTATTCAATAATCTACCTAGGTTTATTTAAACGGTTTATTTAAACTCATTTTTTTTACCATTAGGAGGGAGAGATCAACGGGCACGGATTTTGCGACCAGGTGGCAAAACCCTTAGCAGCTGAGAAACACTGGTGGAACCTTGCTTGCACAACATTTTTGCAGGAAGGTAATTTTGACCCAGACTCATAATTGGGCAAGTTTTAAATGGATTTTGCACCTCTTGGCGATGGGAATCCATTGGTGGTGTCAATTTCTGCAACAAAGCTCTCAAATTTTCAGGCATTTTCCAGCATGGAGGTATAATGCTCCATTTTTGTAATTGATGAATTTAACTTCTTTTGATGCCATTTTTAATGAATGAAGGCCTCCCCATTGATCGAGCAGGGCCCGAAGACGTAGTCAAGGAGGGACGACCTCTGTTATCAAGTTCTTGTCTTCACATGTGTTTCTTCTTCTTCTTCTCACATGTGCACATTTAAGTTTCTCTTTGGTTAAGCTACAAACTGTTTATGTAATTCTTTTAATGCATATATAAACAAAAGATAACCTTGATCAATAGATTGGGTATTGGGGAATTGAGAGAAATGTGAAGGGGGGAAGGGGCCATATGATACATGGTTGGCCTTTTTCAGTAGAGAATATACTATTCTTGAAATGAAAAGAACCCCATCTAAGTTTATACCATCATCTCCAATTTTATCTTGGGTTCATATTATAATTTCCAAGGTTTTCCATTTAGTATTTAGTGGAAATTATGTTTTGACCTCACATAGAGTGCCCCGTGAAAGGGGCCAAAGAAAAACCTAAGTTCAAATGACTAATTTGTAGAGTTCATATTTGACAAATTTTTGACAGTGCTGGACCTGCCAACATGTAAAGGGGATCTCCCCGGTAAGAAACCACAACTAGAACTCAGATCATTTGGAGTAGGAGTCCCAGCAGTGGGTAGTAATGTAGTGTCTTGACCGCGGTAGCGTGCAGAGATAAGAATGATAGCTTTCATAGGAAGCAAGTGTGTAACCTTGTAGTGAATCAAGTGAGATGCATGGGGGGTTCTAACACACAGAGGGGAAAAGGAATTTTGGCCCTTAGAAGTCTGTAATAGTACGCAGCCTAAAAGGAACACACGATCGGAATGCCATTATAAGTTGGAAAGAAGAATAATCCATAAACCAAAGTGATGGTTTAATCCAACAACGCATCTTCAACAAAATTCATACAACTTCATACAAAATAGTTCATACACAAATGCGTAAGTTAAACAACATACATTACTAAAGAAACCAAAATAGTCCAACTACAATAACAACATATGCATCTGTTAGGTCCCTATAATACTAGTGATTCCCCCATTACTATTTTCATTGTAGCCCTTATTCCTATTGTTGTGCCCATATTGTCCTCATATTTTTATTATTGTGCCCCATAGAAGCCCACTATTGTTATTGTTGTGCCCTTATATTATTATTGTTATGTCAACTTTGATTATATTGTAACCCTTTAGACTCCTATATATAGAAAGGAGGTTTTTTCATTTGTATCATCCAAGAATTGTTCATCTGTGTAATGTAAAGGAGGTTCCCCCCTTGAAGAGGTTGATTCTGAAGTCATTGATCTATCTTTTCTATCTTTTTGTGAGCTAGTTTCTTAACATTTGGTATCAGAGTTTTCGATTCCAGGGTTTTGCTGCTCCAAATAAGTCATCATGGAATTTTTTCTATAAATTTTTCTCTGCGAATTTTTCAAAGATAAAAAAAAGTCCATTTGATTCGAAATCGTTCTGAACCTCGGGTCTAAATTTCAGATCTTGTCTCACTGTATTTTTGGAGAAATGATCTGAGGAAGTTAGGGTTTTTGCAGACTCCTGAATTACATTCCAAACATTTGATCTTGGGAAAATTGTCATAAATTTCTCTTTGAGCATTAGATTGAAATTTTGTAAGAAGTAACAAAAAAAGGACGAACAGTAGTTTTCTTTTTGTTTTTTTAGATCCGAAGGTCGAAACAGTGACATGTGGCATGTCGTACAAATTCATTCTACTGAAAAATTATATCAGATCATCTTGGGAGATTGGAAAAAACACTTTCTTGGAGAATCCAATTTTTATCAAACTGGTGGCATTGGAAAGAGGACTCAGAAGGCTACCGTAGGTCTAAATTTTAGACCTTGGAGATCCGCAATTACATAGATACAATATATTCAATATCAAGCTTCTACAAATTGAAAAAAGGTGCGTAGTCTTTTTAAAATTTTTCATAAGTTTGGGTTGAAAAATTAATTTGAAGTTAAAATGGCATAGTGAAGCATACTTATCATTAATTGATGCCTTGAAGAAACAAAATGGAAATGCCCAGTAAGAAACTAGAGAGCTCTAGCATGACTCATGAAGAAGAGAGAGAAATGCAACATGATATATCAAAATTATGAGACCAAAGGTAACAAAAGCTAAGATTGATGGTTTAAAGAAAGGTGTGGAAGCTAAGATAAATGGCATGGAATCTAAGATGAACGATGTGGAAGTTAATATGGATGGAGTGGAAGCTAAGTTGGATGGCATGGAAGCTAAGATGAATGGCATGGACGCTAAGATGGATAGTATAGAAGAAAAATTGAAAGGCGACATGGAAGATTTGAAGAAAGATTTGACTAAGTTGCTACAACAAATTCTTACTAATGGTGAGAGGGTAGTAAAGGAAACTCATGATGAGAACAAAATAAATGTTAATCATGATTTCATAGACTCTAACGTTGGATCAAAGACCCACCATGTTCCAAATATCGATATGTGGAAGTTTGATCACAAGGATCCCGTAACATCGATACTATAGATGGAGCAATATTTTGATCTCCATAATGTGAAAAACACACAAGGTATGCATTGCAACTTTATATTTGGAACCAAATTAGTTTGTATGCTATCGATGGCTTTTTTCTCGTAAAAAAATTGTCCCTTGGGAAATTTTTACGGAAGAAATGATAGCACATTACGAGGATACAAACAGAGACACTTTTTTTAGCTAATTAATAAACCTCAAAGAAAAGGTTTCAATGATGGAGCACGTTGATGAATTCAAAAAATTCAATATAAGGGTAAAATATATTCTAGAGGAGCATATGATTGATGTGTTCATAGCGACTTTAAAGGATAACATCCAACATGAGGTTTGCCTTTGGGAACCTGACTCATTAGGGAAGGCATTCAGGTTGGCAAGAAAAATGGAAAGAAAAATTATGGCAACAAGAAAGACTACCACTCACAACTCTAAGGATGGAAGCGTTGTTTGCCCTAGCCTTCCATAACCTACAAGGTTGACACCCAAACAATTGGAAGAAAAAAGAGAAAAAGGGCTTTGTTACAATTGTGATAGCAAATACACTGAAGGTCATAACTCTGTTGAGAAGAAATTATTTTACATAGATTATGAAGAGGAGGAAGAAAAGGAACAAGAAACGTGAAAAAAAGAGTATATACACCAGTAACAAACCCTATAGAAAGAAGAAATGAATCCGACCATATCTTGTAATGCACTGGCTATAATTATCACTCCTCAAACTATCAAGATAGAAGGACATATCAAGAGGAAAAAGGTAATAGCCTTGATTGATTCGGGTAGTACCCATAATTTTAATCATTGTATGATAGCCAAGGAATTGAATTTCTTCCTATATCCAATACTAGAGTGTCAAGTGATGGTTGCAAGTGGAGGAACCATAAATTGCTCTGGAAAGTGCCATAATATCAAGCTATCCATGGGATAATATGTATTGAATAGTCCAATTCTTTCCATTCGAATGGGTGGTGCTGATGTTGTACTAGGAGTCCAATAGCTACAATCCTTGGGTACAATAGCTTTTAATTTGCAAGAAAGTTTCATAAAATTTTCTTTGGAAGCAAAGGAAGTTGAATTAAGAGGTATCCCAAGGAAAATAGGAAAGATAATAAGCTCTAATGGAATTACAAAGCTTCTAAAGAAAGAAAAACAAGACGTAATTGCACAATTTTTTTCACTAGAGGTTCCCACATCGAAATCATCTATTTCTATAGATCTCCAAAAAGTCTTGGACAATCATTCCAAGGTATTTGAGACTCACAAAGGTCTCCCACCTATTCGTGATCATGATCATGCTATTCAATTGATTCCAAGAAGTGTTCCTCCAAACATCAGGCCATACAGATATCCCTATTCCCAAAAGAGTTCAATTGAACATATGGTGGAAGAAATGATAGAGGCTGGTATAATTCAACCTAGTCAAAGTTCTTTCTCTGCTCCAATAATGTTCGTGCACAAGAAGGATGGATCATGGTGCATGTGTTCAGATTATATGGAGCTCAACAAGCTCACTATTAAAGATAAATTTCCCATTCCTATCATTGATGAACTATTGGATGAATTGCATGGATCAATTTACTTCACAAAGTTTGATCTTCATAAAGGATAACATCAAATCAGAATGAACATTAAAGACATTCTAAAAAAAACATTTAAAACTCATGAGGGTCATTATGAATTTTTTTTCATGCCTTTTAGCCTTACCAATGCACCTTATACATTTCAAGGTTTGATGAATTCCACTTTCAAACCCTTCCTTAGAAAATTTGTGTTAGTATTTTTTGATGATATACTAATCTATAGCAAGTCTTGGAAGGATCATGTTCAACACACTGAGAGGGTGCGCAAACTATTGAGGAGAAACAATTATATGCAAAAAGCTCCAAATGTTTCTTTGGAGTACAAGAGGTGGAATATCTAGGTCATATTGTATCTCATGAATGTGTTAAGGTAGACCCTAGCAAAATTAAAGCCATTAAGATATGGAAAATCCCCACATCCATAAAGCATTTGCGAGGATTTCTGAGGTTCACAGGGTATTATCGAAAGTTTGTTAAGAACTATGGGAGAATGGTAGTGCCTCTAATAGCATTATTGAATAAAGATGCATTGTTATGGGCTACAGAAGAAACGAATGCGTTTGAACATCTTAAAGCGACAATGTGCCAAGCACCAGTCTTAGCTATGCCAGACTTCACAAACACCTTTATTGTGGAATGTGATGCCTCAGGAAATGGAATTGGTGTTGTTTTAATGCAAGAAGAAAGACCCATTTCTTTTGAAAGTCATCCAATCAAAGGAAAGTATTTACACAAAGCTATTCATGAGAAGGAAATGTTGGCAATACTACATGCACTTAAGAAATGGTGACCCTACCTAATGGGAAGACACTTTAAGGTAAAAACGGATCATGATAATCTTAAATACTTTTTAGAACAAAGATTATCTTCAAAAGAGTAGTAAAAATGGGTCACAAATATTTTGGGTTATGACTTTGAAATAATCTACAAAAAAGGGAAGAAAAATGTTGTGGTAGATGCATTCTCAAGAAAGGATGAGGATGTGGAAGCATTTCTTTGTGCCATTTCTATTATCCAACCAGATTGGATAAACAAGGCAAGGGATGAATGGATGAATGATGAAGAAGTGTCGACACTCATTCAAAAGTTATAAACAAG
The DNA here is from genome assembly GCA_000404065.3 of Pinus taeda. Classification (NCBI taxonomy): domain Eukaryota; kingdom Viridiplantae; phylum Streptophyta; class Pinopsida; order Pinales; family Pinaceae; genus Pinus; species Pinus taeda. Next base: position 41,650 of record APFE030300420.1, on the reverse strand, counting down.
ATCCCAGTACATATGATACATTTAGATGGAAAAATGATTCGTTATGGTACAAAGATCGCTTAAAACTATGTCAAAATTCCTGACTCAAACAAAGGGCTCTCAGGATTTTTAAAAACTTATCACAGGGTTAAGAGGGAATTTTTTTCGGATGGCCTTAAATCTTATATTCAAAAGTTTTTGGAGGAATGTTTGGTTTGCCAAAAAAATAAAGTTGAAACAATTAATACCTCAAGTCTATTACAACCTTTATCTATTCCAAGTCAACTTTGGGAGGAGGTTCCAATGGATTTTATCACAGGTTTACCCAAGTATGAAGGAAAGAGTTTCATCGTGGTGGTAGTTGACATAATTATCAAGTATGCACACTTTCGTGCATTATCTCATCCATTTAAAGCCAATACAGTTTCTACTGTATTTATGGAAACAATTCAAAAGCTACATGGAAACCCAAAGATAATTGTAAGCGATAGAGATCCTGTTTTCACTGGAAATTTTTGGACATAATTATTTTCTTGTCTTGGTACTTAGTTAGCTCATAGCTCATCTTATCATCCTCAATCTAATGGGAAAACTGAGATGGTAAAGAAATGTTTGGAAGTATATCTTCGTTGCTTTGTATATGATAAACAGACACAATGGGTCAAATGGTATAAATGGTGGTATAACACTTCCTTCCATACTGCAGCAAAAATGACCCCATTTATGGCACTTTATCGATACTACCCATCATCTATCACATCATATTTAAGGGAAAATTCTAAGGTTCAAGCAGTGGAATATCACATCGAGCATCAACAACAAGTTCTCGAACTCTTAAATGATAACCTAACTTTGGCACATAATAGAATGAAACAACAGGCAGATCAACATCGCAGCAAAAGAAGTTTTGATGTAGTTGACTGGGTATTTCTACGGCTACAATCATATAAACAAATGTCCCTCAAGAAAGCTAAGAAGGATAATAAATTATCACCAAAGTATTATGGTTCGTACAAGGTGTTGCAAAAGATCGGTACTATGTCATACAAATTGGAGCTTCCTGCAGCTTCCCGAGTGCACCCAGTTTTCCATGTTTCATGCTTAAAGAATGTTATTGGTGACAAGCTCCCAGTGCAAACAATATTTCTAGAACTTGACAAGGAAGGAAAAATTGTATTGGAACCTAAAGCATTCACAAAAACAAGAACTCGAAAGCTATGAAATTGATCAACATCCGAGTATCTCGTCAAGTGGAAGAACTTACCCGCTGAAGATTCCACATGGGAGGATGAGAATTTTATACAGAAGCATCCATAACTACTCAAGCATTGAGGAAACACTTTTTTGAAGGAGAGGGCATGTTAGGTCCCTATAATACTAGTGATTCCCCCATTACTATTGTTATTGTAGCCCTTATTGTTATTGTTGTGCCCCTATTGTCCCCATATTGTTATTATTGTGCCCCACAGAAGCGCACTATTATTATTTTTGTTCCCTTATATTATTATTGTTATGTTGGCTTTGATTATATTGTGACCCCTTAGATTCATATATATAGAAATGAGGTTTTTTTCATTTATATCATCCAAGAATTGTTCATTTGTGTAATGTAAAGGAGGTTTCCCCCTCAAAGAGGTTGATACTAAAGTCGTTGATCTATCTTTTCTATCTTTTTGTGAGATGGTTTCTTAACAACATGAAAACGTGTTGGCTCAGTTATATTATTAAGTGAAATTTTCATCCATACATACACCATTTACAACCACTAATCCCAATAGTAGAAAATTACAGTCAACATTGCCTACTCCTCCAAAGAAGTGTACTCACTCTATGATGTGGAGAAGCTAAGGCTCGTCACAATAGTCTCCAAGCCTTCTCTAAGCAATGCCTAGCCAAAGCTTGGCTCCCAAAAGCATGTACTGTGAATTATGAGGTTCTATATATAAAAAAGGGTGGGATGACCCTTGACATTCCCCTTTGACTCTTTGACTACCCTCATGACCCTTCAACTCCTTTACAAATAACTCTTTATATTACATAGTGAATGTTCACATTCCACTACTGACACTTGGAATTTCACTTACAATATATTTACAAATAATCATACAATTTCCACATACACCCATGTGGGACAAAATAGGCTTGAGTTAGCCAAACAAGACAAAAACCATCACTCAAAAGCTTGGCGAATGAATAGCTCAACAACATCTTCTTGATGGTCTTCAGTGACAAACTGATACCAAGTTTGGTATTGTGCTATTGTGTCCCTGTACTATTTGGTGATGTATTTCTCGAAATAGACTCTTACCTCCATGGCTTCTGGGTATATGGTTTTGGAACCTTTGTCCAACTCATCTTAAAGCATGCACAACATTGGCTTGAGTGTGTTTAAACCACTGATGTACTTCTACATGTTTTCTGTGGTCAATTTCAAGTGAATGGTGGTGGCCTCTTGCATCAACTACTCCATGTACATGTCGACCTCCACGGGGACTTATTTCTTCTTCATGCCTTGAGTTAGGGATTCGATTAAAACGATCATGTGTGTCCTCACTTTGACATCCATAGTCTTGAACAATTGTGCATAGGAAGCCTCAATGTTGGTGATGAGCAAAGAGAGATGGTCATAGTTTTAGATCAACATCTAAATATGTGCTTTGTCTAGCTTTGCCTGTGGCTTCATGATTCTCTATAAGTAAAGTGGGGATCCCTTGTACCTCATTGTCCATTCTCGTACATGCGTAATAGTAGCATGGATGTTTGTAAGATTTTTGGAAATATTGATTCACTACTGTTGAAAACCATATAGATAGACAACTGCCTTGTGCACGGTGACAAATCTATCATACAATTTCTGCATGGTGGTCTCAAGAGTCTATACTTCAGCAAGTATCACTTTTCGCATCTCTACCATAGAAGATCCTATAGATTGTTATGTTCTCTGCCTCGCCTCTTGCAAGCCCTTTGCCATCCGATCATTCTCTGCTAACAAGAACTTGATAGTTGAGCTTGTGGCTTCTACATTAGCCTTAGAGGCATTGGCCATGGTAGTTGCATGTCTTCTAACATCTGATGTAATCACCCTTTCCTCTATATGTGTAGGTGACATGTGATCATATGGGAGTTTCTTTCTACGTTCCTATACAATCCTTTGTTGTGACTCATCAAATGACATCTTATACACATCCATCACCTAATCGTCATCGAGGAGAACAACCTCTCGTTTCTCGCTCAGGATTGGTTTTGATTCTGAAGGTGGTAGAGACTAAGGTGCAACCTCAGATGCTCTCAGCATGAGGTCGGTGTCTTGGTCCTATGGCTCATATTCCACCTCCATTTTTGTGGCTTCAACCATTTCCTCAATATATTGAGCAAGTTTGCGAACCTTCACCTGCTCACCCTCTTCTTCATCTATTGGATGATCTAACTCCTCAACTTGTATAGGCGTAGTTTGCTCTGTCATTGGGCCTTGCATTTCTTCCTGTTCTTGTTTCTTCTTCTCTTCCCTTTCTTTCCTCCTTAGCTCCTGCTCTTCTTTCATCTTCTTCTCTACTTCCAACAACTTCCTCTCTACATCTTCCAACCTTTGATTCTCTCTCTTCCTCCATTCTACTCTCTTTATGGATTGTTTCCTTTTTTCCTCTATTTCTAAAGTTACTCTCTCAATGAGAGGATATTCTTTTAACTTGTAGTTTTTCTCAACCTATGGGTTCTCATAAATCTTCCTCTTACCTTTATCTTGCATCGGTTTTCTTCTCACTGCTGCTATTGTTGCTACTTCATGTGGTGTTGTTGCCTATAGAGAAAGTTTCCATTCTATAGACATGTTGACCGGTTCATTGAGCTTGGAGTGGTTTTATCAATACCTCCAAGGGTCCTCCTTTGTTGAATGACATGCCCTTTGGATCCATGGATAGTACACCTTCACATAGTGGTTCTTGCATATGTAGTGGGGATCATACGGATTGACATCCTTGGTGCTGAACTCAAACTTCTATAAGTTCTTGGCCTCGGCATCTGCATTCTTCAAGCTCTGGATCTCATACAATCCAATCAGCAAAAGAGGAGAAAGCCATGGTGCCTTCTTCCTCATCTACAGTCTTGATGATAACCCTATGGAGATGTGATATAAAACCCCTTCCATGACCAAATTATTTGTGGAAAACCCTGATAGCACATATTAAGGCTTCTCTCTTCCAAACATATTGATGAAGGTTCCAATGGGTGAGGCATACCAATCTACAATGTTAAGTAATGCCTCCATCGCTTCTTGGGACATGTAAGGTTTTTCTTGCTCAAAGATCATCTTGCAAACCAAGGTGATGAAATGGTCAGATAACCTAGCCATGACTCCTCCGTAGCTGCACTCTGGAAGAAACTTGCAATAAATGTTCACAACATTCTATGATGGTGTCCATGTCCAACCCATGCTGGAAAATTGATGTTGGGCTCAGGTTGTATCAAGAAGATATGCAGACATATAAAATCTTGCTTCCTCATCCTTATGTGTATTTTGGGCATTAGCCACATGCACTTTCAACTAAAGAGCCAAAATATCCGACCAGTTGAATGGACTTCTCTCATTTTCCAACTAATCCAACAAAACCATCCAATTCTTTGGAAAGGTGTTGGCTTAGTGGGGCCTGACCCAGGTTCAGAGATGATTTAGCCAAACAAATCCCGGTACTACTGGCTCTTTCGGCAACAGTCCATGGAGCACGGACTAAGGTCTCACCTGAAGTAGTATGGGAGGGTGCTAGAACTAGGTTTCTACACCCTAGAGATGTATGATGGTTCCAAGTGGTCCACGGTTCGACCCAGCGCGCACGTCGCTATGCGCACTTACCTGTACCTCGTAGCCTGAGATGCTGCCTTCATGCAGCCCTACTTGGGGCCTGAACACTGTGATTACCTAAATCCTCACTAGTAATTTGACATCAGTTGATTAACTTAGCTTATATATGTGTTTTTTCATTATACTTAACAATATTCCAAATTCATGCAAGTGCGCACAGTAAATAAACAATATAATTGCAAGTAATATCACACATGTAGTAACTCATAACAAATACACAAAATTGGTAACAAAGCTTCTCTTTATTATTCTCTTTCTTCAGCTACAGACTCTATTCCACCCTGCGCACTCAGTTGCAGGGGTCCACACACTCAGCTGCAAACTCTACTAGGCCTCTGTGCACTCAGCTGCAGAGCCTCTTCCTCCTAATACGACCCAAGACACTTAGACTCTTACTCTGTGCTCCATAATCTTATTTTATCCATCAGATTCCATCCTTTCCTTGGTTTCATTAGTTACTTTACAACTTAGAGCCTCGCTCTATTTATACAATTCCATGGTTCGTGAACCATGGGTAGGCCAACACTACATTCAAAACTTAGGGCGAACAACCCTATGACTCTAACATACAACTCGCGCTTCACGCTTGCAATTCACAGAGTCTTTACAATAATAACAATTCAAAACCTGGGCTTTGAGTCCCAAAATATGTTGTGGGAGGATTCCATGCCCAACAAGCCCTTACACAAACATCGTGACTCGCCCTCGAGTCACTCTGTCGGCGCGACGATCTTAGCGCAAAGTCCCTTCAACTGGTCTGAAATGGTCCTAATGTCTGCAACGCACCGAGCTGCTCCTTGCCGAACCTTTTGCATCCATTCTTCTTAGACCACTGTAACTGAACTGTTCCCATACAACTGCACCGATATGTGTTTATAGTCCCACGCCCGTGTTCGGTTCCATGGAGAGCGAAGACTGTACTGCTGTCGGCTAGTCAGATAGTCGGCTGACCTGTGTAAGGCTTCAAGTAGCTGCCGTTCACTTTTCCTTGGAAGGGTTCTCCCTTTAATTTGACGAGATGGACCACGCCTCCATCTGTGACTTCCTTAACCACGTATACTCCTAGCCAATGCATTTTGAATTTTCCCAAAAAAATTTCAAACTTACTGTCGTATAGCAGTACTAAGTCATTTACTTTGAATGTACACAACTTAATATGGGGATCATGCCAAGATTTTTCACGTTGTTTTTGAACCTGCTAATAAAAACCTGCCTAGAACTGTTCCTCCTCAAGTTCTTCCAATTGCGCGAGTCTTTCTTCCAAAGCGTTGTGGTCTGTCATCCCTATGAGCATTTCTATTCGCATACTAGGTACGATATATTCCATTGGCATGACAGCTTCCACGCTATAGACTAACCGGAAAGGTGTTTGTCCCGTTAGTTTCTTGCACATTGTTATGTAATCCCATAGCACTGCAGGTACATGCAGGTCCTAATTGTTTCGCTGCGCGTTGCACACTTTTGTCACCGTGGTTTCTAGTATTTTTTTGAATGCCTCTACTGTCCCATTCGCTTGTGGGTGATATGGTGTACTCTTCTGATGATATACTTGGAATTATTTCATGAGCACGCCGATGGTTTCGTTCAGAAAATATGTTCCACAATCACTCATTAAGATCTTTGGATAGCCAAACCAGGTCAACAAGTTATCAAACAAGAACTTTGTAGTCGTAGCAGCCATGTAGTTTTTGACTGGCTACACCTCCACCCATCGTGTCAAGTACTTCGTTGCAGTGATGATGTAGCATGCACCCATCTTTCCCTGAGGTTTGATTGGTCCCACAAATTTGATTTCCCATTTCCCAAATGGATGCAGTGTCATTTGTGAATTTAATAGCATATTGCCCCTCCGTGATAGTTTCCCAGTCCTTTGACATATATTGTAGGCCTTATAGTATGCTTTCGAATCCTAGTACAGAGTTGGCCACCATAATCTTGCGCGAAGAATTTTTTGTACAGTTTCTCATCCTAGTACAGAGTTGGCCACCATAATCTTGCGCGAAGAATTTTTTGTACAGTTTCTCATCCTACATAGTGTCCTCCTACCACGCCCCCATGTGCTTCCACGAGGATCTGACTTTGTTCAAATTCAGGTACATATCTTCACAATATATCATCATTGCCCATTTTATATAGGTGCCCCGTGATGATATAAAAATATGGTGCGCGCACTACAAATTCCTTCTTTTGTTAGACAGACTATTCCTTCAGTGCGGTCCCTACAGTTAGAAAGTGGATTATATCTTTGAAGTGCCCATTCATGACATGCAAAGCAAAAAGTTGATCGTCAGGTAGTCCCTCCTCCAAATTAGTGGGTTCCTTGCCTATTTCATTGCGCGACAAGTGATCCGGTCTTGCATTCAGGAATCCCGGCTTTACCACAACCTTAAAGTCATATTCCTGAAGCAATAAGAGCCATCTGCAGATGCACCCCCCCAACACATGCTTATTGACTAGGTACTTTAGTGCAGAATGGTCGGTATATATCTTGAAATGTCCTCCTAGAAAATAATTTCGGTATTTTTGGAGCACATAGACCACCATTTCCAACCCCTCGCACTCAGTGGTGGAAAAATTCTTCTCGGCTTTAGACAATCTTTGACTTGCAAACGCAATAGGGTGATCCACACCCTCCACGGCCTCCTGTGTAAGTACTGCTCCTAGTGCAATAAATGACCCATCAACATGTACATGAAACTCCACATCCCATTTTGGGAAGACCACGATTGGAGCGGAGGCCAATTTCGCCTTCAGGACATCCAAACTCTTCATGCATTCAACATTTCAGCAAAATGTAACATCCTTTTTCAATAGCTTTTCCATGGGCGTTGTTATTTGGGCATAGATTTTGATGAACTTCCTATAGTACTCTATATGTCCCAAGGTAGCGTGCAGCTGTTTAACACTTCGTGGTGCTTCCAAATTTAGAATAATGGAAATATTCGTTGGGTCCACCATTAGTCCTTGTTTGCAGAACACATGTCCAAACAGGTTCCCAAAGGGAACCATAAATGTGCACTTCTTAACGTTCAGCGCAATCTGGTGTCATCGTCAAGTATTCAACATCAAGCGTAATCTTGCTACGTGGTGCTTAACCAATCCAAAGACCATCTAGTCATCTAGATAGACCTCCAGGAACTTGTGGATGTCTTCTTTGAATGCGGCAACAATGATGCGTGAAAAGATGATTGGCGCATTCTTCAATCCAAACGACATAACATTGTATTGAAAGCATCCCCATTCTATTGTGAATGTTATTTTGCTTCTGCCTTGTGGTGTGATCTTGATCTGGTCGTACCTCGAGAACCCATCCGTCAACGAGTATGCTTCTTGTCCACCAAAACTTTCCAATACTTCATTTGTGAACGGTGTCGGGAATGGATCGTGTACACAGGAATCATTCAGTTTCCTGAGGTCCATGCATATTATTATTTTTCCCTTCTGATTTTTCTCCTGTACTGCCATAAGACTCACCTAGTTGAATTCCTCCATTGCCTCAATAATTCTTGCAGCGAGAATTTTGTCTAACTCTATGCAGACCTTTTCGTTGTACTTTGGATTCAAGTGGTAGGGTCTGTGCTTGACCGGCTTCACGTCGGGTTTTAGGGTGATCTTCAACATTCCTAAGTCACCAACGATCCCTTTTAAATCCGTAATTTTGGTCAAGAATAAGTCTTGGTATTCATGAAGTAACTCCGTGACCTTATCTAATGTGGCATCATCCCAATAGTCTCCAAGCGTGGCATACTTTGGCTCCGCCTCCATCCCAATGTTTACTTTCTTTGTTTTAAGTGGCACAGTAATGTCAGGATCTTCCATTAATGGTCCTCAAACCTTGCAACATCCTTTTGTTTCTAGAATGTTAATATTCCATGGATCCTCATCATCCTCTTCCACATTTACATTGTAACATTCTAGCATGTAGCTCAACTATGTCACCCATTTCAGTTGAAGCATTTCCATTGGCTCCTGAGGTATTTTGAAAATAGTTGCTTTTACTGCTTATAGCCCATAATCAACAGTATCCCACCCCCAATCTTCAAATGTGAAGGTTAATAGAAATCCCTCAACTAGGATATCCCATTCACTCGTACCATGGCGGAGCTCTATCTTAGTATACTAATTCATGGGTATGACGTCCAGGGTATGATAGAACAAATGCACCCATTCAAGTTGTGGCTCTTCCCCATAGACCTTGGTCCATTTCGCGAGTTGTGCACGCAGATCATCGCGTCCATCATATTTTCCTGTTAGCCACATCTGTGGTTTCCCAAATCGTAGGTGCATCATCCTTCTTCATTTGCGCCAGTCCCTGAAACTCTGCTGGTGCGTACCCCACCAGCTTGCGGGCATAGCACACAGTGCCCATTTTAGAGCATCAAACCACTATTATTTTGGCACTTCACTTTAAAATTTGTTCATTTATTCATCCACCGATGTCAACCCGTCATACATGGGCAGATCTGTTGCCTCTATTGCTACACAACGTAATGACCTTATCATCATGTTGCAATTTAGTGTGGGCACTTCGTGTAACTGGTTCTGCAATCGTTCTACTTCCTCGTCTGACTCCGAAGTACAGGAGCTATCGCATTCCCACGAAATTCTACCATATGTTTTTGGATTCACCCAATCCTGCTCTCATGTGGTTATCTTATAGATACAATTGAGATCATCATCACTTTCATTGTCACACACTGGTTCTGTGTATCACGCTCCTTCGACAGGATCTAGCAGTACTACTATGCGTAGTGACATTTTCTCAGAAATCATTTTGCTCTTCTTCAGGTTTATGACTCCGTTCATATCAGTGGCCCAGTATATGCCCAATAACGTCGGATAGGGATTACTATCGTCGATAATCTCTATCACTTCAAAATCTACAAGCACTCTCACACCTTCAATATCCATCGTTACCCCTGCAATCTTCCCATGTGTAGAATCTTCTGTTGGTTTTCCATTCACAATTGAATAGGAGACCATTGTAACGCGGGCCTGCCCATGCGCTCCCATGTCTACTTTGGCAGTACATTCACATCTGATCCTATATCCATAATTACTTGATCGATTTCATACTCACTGATTTCTATAGTCAATCTCATTTCCCTTCTTGTTCGCGATGTATGTTTTCCAAGATTTCTTACTATGCGTGGCTCCCCTGACCTAGTGCATCTAGTGATAAGTTCCTACAGTCCTTTCATAGCCTCTCTGTCGCTTGACAACTTCATACATGTCTCCAGAAAGGTAGTGAGCATTGAAGGATCCATCTCTGGCTCTAGTTGATCCTTACTACCAGAAGTTGAGGACTTCGTGAAGCTCTTCTTAGCTTCCATGAACGTATCCTTTGTGTGCTCCAAATCAAATTCAGGTTCCTTTGTAGGAGCCTTGCAAACCCACACACTTTCTTTATGTTTCTTACCTTTGTCATCTCCTATCATGATACCGTTCCAAAGCACGATGTTCACATTCAGGTCCTCTTCACGTGGCCTAGACCTCATCATTTGTAGATTCCAAGTTGGGGGAGGCTGGATTATTCCCTTATTGCGCAGCCTCTCTATTAGTGTAGGGAAATCCTCTATCTCATGGTTGAACTGATTACAATATAAACATGATGCTCTCGTTGGATTTGTACAATCGCGGGCATAATGTCCTGGCCCTCCGCAATTGTAACAAATCAACTATTTGCGACCTCTTCCTAGTCCCATTCAACCTTGACCTCGTCCGCACTCCTGAAATCCAGTTTGCACCATCCCTACATTTTGATCAAGGGCTTGCATTTCCATCTGTACCCTGTAGGTAGGGGTCCGACCCATCATTAGTTCTTAACTCCTGCAGGTGTGCTCTTCATGGCCTACCAACCTGCAGAAATTACAGAAAAATTGTTGGGATGTCTTCTTATACTTCTACAATAGGTGACAATTGTCCATAGCATGTTTTCCTCCTATCTGACAAATCAAGCACCATAATGCAGGCGCCACACTCGACCTGCTTGTGCCTCTAGTCTCAATGCCATTGGCCCTCCTCCCGCCAAGTAATTCGTGAAGACTGGACATTGGTCCTTGTTGTGTCCTTTTCCTTTTCACTTTATGCACCATACCTCCTCGTGCACCTTCGGGCGAGTTGTTCTGTCCTGTTTCAGACTTTTCATCTTGAGACATAAATCTTTCAGTTGCATGTGGAATTGTTGAACTCCCAGGCTAGGCTATTGTATAGGGGTCTCGTGTAGTCTCATTTAAATCTCCAATGCTTCAGCGTGGGTGGATAGCTTCTGCTGCGATAGCGTCATCCTTAGATGTGGCATTAGTGATGCTACAAACCATGCGCGGTGATGCGTATCTGTCAAGGTCATGTTAGCTTCATGAATCATTACCTTCAGTTTCTAATCCAGTTCTCAGGGTGTCTCGCCTGGAAGAATCGTGATCTCCTTAAACCCGATAATCGACTGCATCTCTGCTTTTTCCCTGCTAAATTCCCTGTTTAGTGCAGCCTTGATTTCTGCAATCCCTGCGTTTGGATTGTCATTAGAGTGCTTAATATACCATGTCAGTGCGTGAACCTGCAACGTGCTTACTAGTGTTGCTTTCTTTATGCTGTCGTCCGTGACTCTGTGCGCTTCCCATACAGCATTTACCACGAAGCAAAATTGGTTCGCATCTTCGTTCCCTACTCCTTTGAATACCGACAACTTTATTGCGCTTTCCAAACTGAACTTTGGTGGGGGTGGAGGTGGTGTGGGTGGAGATGGGGGTGACGATGGTGAAACTGGTGGTGGTGTAGGTGGAGGTGGTATGTGTGGAATTCGCTGCCTAATCAGACTGATCACGTTTCTCAAATAAACTTTCATGAGCTCCTCCTCGTTATCTCGTGAGGGTGAAACCAAGGAACTAGTCCCTAATTCTTCATTACTTCCATTTCTGTAGATCTTCCCACTTCTCGTAGCCCCAAACATTAATTTATTTTCATAACTCTCTTTTCACACAGTAGCATTTTAATCCAGGTATTCAAAGGTTTAATGCACTTACCTCGCAGTCCTTTGAGGAAACATCATTCTACCTCACTGTAGCTGACTGACGTATCTACCGCGAACTCAGAGATGAACCCTCCTATAATCCAATCGAGCCAATGGTCCACAGCACGCATGATCTTATCTTTCGATGCTTCTAGTCTACACACCAATTCCGAAGTCCACACAATTGGTTTGTCGAGCCTACACCTTCCTTGACTGTCTACTAGCTTCTCGATCCACTCATACAACTCAGAGGGGAAGGATGCAAAGAAAATCTTGTGGATTTCCATATACACATAGAGCTCTAACCACTATTCCTATGATACCCGCAGATTCCAATTTTGCTGCGCCGTGAACTCGTGAATCTTTCTATCCAACCAATTTTCAATTTCTTTCTTTGTCAGATTCCAATGACACGACATCAGACATCCCTTATGCAGATCTCGGTCCCAGCAACAGAACCATTTTTTGGCTTAGTGGGGTCTGACCTAGGTTTAGAGATGATTTAGCCAAACAAATCCCAGTACTACTAGCCCTTTCGACAACAATCTACGGAGTGTGGACTGAGGTCTCACCCGAAGTAGTATGGGAGGGTGCTAGAACCAAGTTTCCACACCCTCGGGATGTCTGATGGTTTCAAGTAGTCCGTGATTCGACCCAGCATGCACGTGCTACGTGCACTTACCCGTACCTCGTAGCCTGAGATGCTACCTTCACGTAGCCCTACTCGGTGGCCAAACACTGTGATTACCTAAATCCTCACTAGTAATTCGACATTAGTTGATTAACTTAGCTTATTTGTGTGTTTTTCCGTTATACTTAACAATATTCCAAATTCATACAAGTGTGCGCAGTAAATAAACAGTATAATTGTAAGTAATATCAAACATGTAGTAACTCAGAACAAATACACAGAATTGGAAACAAAGCTTCTCTTTATTATTCTCTTTCTTTGATTATAGACTCTACTCCGCCCTGCACACTCAGCTGCAGGGGTCCGCATACTCAGCTGTGGACTCTACTGGGCCTCTACACACTTAGTTGTAGAGCCTCTTCCTCCTACTACGACCCAGGACACTTAGACTCTTACTTTGTGCTCCACTATCGTATTCTATCCATCAAATTTCATCCTTTCCTTGGTTTCATTAGTTACTTTACAACTTAGAGCCTCACTCTATTTATACAATTCCATGGTCCGTGGACCATGGGTAGGCTGACACTGCATTCAAAACTTAGGGCGGACAGCCCTATGACTCTAACATACAATTCGTGCTTCGTGCCCACAATTCGTGGAGTCTTTACAACAATAACAATTCAAAACATAGGCTTTAAGTCCCCAAACATGTTGTGGGAAGATTCCATGCCCAAGAAAAGGTCTCCATGATCTCTTGACCATACAATCAACATGGAAAGATCATCAAGAGTTAGTAGGCCTTCCTAAGTGACTTAGTCTTGTAGACTTGATTGGGTGTTGACCTGAACTTCGATGGCTCCTTTACCCAATGCTTCATGATGTCTCTAGTGTTCACATTACTGTTGCAAGTATAGAAGAGTGCATCCATGAGTTTCTCCAACTATGGTAAGTCATACATTTGATGATATTTTTCTGTCTTGAAGGTAGTAAGTTGTGTTCCACTAGCATTACTCAATGTCATTATCTCAGGATTTGTATGTGAGTCAATCCAGTGAATTATGTCTGCACATGGGAAGGTGGAGTACTTGCATGAAACATTATATAAGCCTGATGTGTGGATGGTGACATAGACCTATCAATCTTCCAGATCTTCCTTGAAGATTCATGCAAATATGTCCTTAATTTCCTGCCATGTTATCTTCATGTCCTTCTTTATGAACAGTTGTGTGCCTACTGAGACTGGCAAGTTGATTGACACATGTTCAACTACATCTCTTGTACTGCTCTCTATAGTATCCTTTGATCTATCTCTCTTGGAAGCCTTGCTACTTGTACTGTTGAAAATATTCTCAACAATTGTTGTACTTGGAGATAGACAGGACACTCATGGCATGCAAACGTTAGCTTGAAAGTAAAAATCACTTGAAGACAAATCATGCAAAAAACTGGGAAACTTCTAGGTAAGATTGCACAATTTTGTGTTTGAGAGGTAAGTGACTATCAGCTTGATCTGTGCATTGCGCAGTCCTAGCTTTCAGTGAGAGGTGATGATGACTATAACTACGCAATGCGCATTCTAGTGTGGCTTACTGATGAATGGAACTGCGCAATGCACAGTTCACTCTGGCTTTGATGTTGGATGGGACTGTGCATTGTGCAATCCTAGTGGGAAAGTCTTCGGGACTAGCTCCTAGAACTTCACAGTGCACAGTTAGAGCCAGTTACTGGTAGCCTCTGCACAATCCCTAGAACCAAGGTCGAGCCTTGAGATCCATAAATGTGCAGTGCATGTTGGCAACAACTAGATCTGGGCCAAGGAAGCCTAGATCTACCCAAGGTCAACGTGAAAATGAGAAGATCTGAATGAGTGAGTGAAGGTTGGTGAAAATGTGAGTGCATGGTGATGCATGAAATCAAAACAAATGTAGGAATTAGTCAAGCAAATGAACAACAAAACTTATGGAGAGAGTCGCCGCAACGACTAATGTTAGTGAAATAACTGCATTATGCACGCGACACTTAGGAAAGGCATTAAAAAACTTAAAACAACACTTCTACAAGCTAAAACAAATCTAAATTCCAGTGGTCATTCAATAAAATGAGTAAACAACACTCTCACTGTAGAGCTATAACTAGGGTCTCCACACCTCTAATTATTCCACATTAATAAATCAATCCGGGAACGTTTTGTTATTGCAAAGAGTAACTCAATCCGAGGCTATTCGTCCAAGTAATGCTTAGTAGCATAGTGTTCAGAAAATACAAAAGAAAACAGATGCTAAGCTGTAACTAAACTAACCCAAAAGATAGAATCACACAAGACAGTTGATCAGTCAAGGGTACGGAAGTAATAACCCATCCCTCTAGAAACTGATAGAAAGGAAATTAGAGTATGGACTATAGGTCTGGGAGCTAGGAAGTGTCTGCTGACGCTCACTACAGCCTTAGACCTTCTCTCACACCAAAACAACAAAGGCAAGTAAATAGAATGACAGAAGGTAAAATGGAACAACAAAAAGGAATGGAACAACAGTAAATGGAACAGTAATCGAAAGAACTGAATCTCGCGAGTTAAAACCAACTGATTCACACTCTGATTTTCTCTTCAAGAAAACTGGATAAAATATACTTTATGGAACAACATTCACTGATGAATTATGGAACATCAATAATCAACCACATATACACTCTTCACACTAATATAGTAATCTGAGAATGAAGGATGATATAGCTATGTTTCTACACAGAGTAACAATACTTTCAAGTCCCAACAAGTATTATTTCCCATGGATCCAATAAGAGTAACATTCATACCGACGCTCTGTCATAGAAATAACTCGTTAAAGACACAATTCAACTCTGAAGAGATCCAATTATACAGTGCAGAGTCATTACCCAAAAAAATCATTAATATATTGACCATAACAGAGCATAGCATATCATATGAAAGATGTATCATATTACTCAGTAATAGAGATAAGAAAACCACACATAAATCACAGTATAATGATACAAAAGCAAGTGTCCTTCGGATCCGGGACCTTAGCTACCAATGGTACACCGTCTTAGGTTACTCCAGACGCAGAGATGAAATAAACACCAAGTCTTTTATATTAATGCATCAACAAATGTATAACAAACCAGGTCTCAGTGAGACTCGATGATCAAAGTTTGTTCTGAAACTTAAAATTATAAAAGCAGTCCCCCCTTTGCTCAATGACGATGTTCCTTTATATAAAAGTAATGGCGGAGGTATCTAGATAACAAAGATAAGTAAAACAACGATCCCTCAGGATCGAAGATCCTGAGGGATTCGCCAATCGGTTAATCCTTTACTTTTCTTTCTCGCGTTCGTCGACTCGGTATCCCTCCTTCCTTTCCTGGGCTATTCAACTCGGATTTACTCAATCTTGTTCGCATCTGGTTCCCCTCTGGAGGGACAGCAATTATTCTTCCTCTGCTTTTCGCTTTTGGAAGGAAACTCCTTGCTTCCACTTCTCCCTGCATAGAAAAATGACAATTATTAGTGATTGAGCTTCCCTTGTTAATTCTTGCACATTTTATTAAAATCCTTTATCTCTTTTGAATTCACAATGCAGAAAAGGTTACAAATATTGCTGAAAAGCCACTAAATTGCTTGTCAAAAGCATACCTTTCAGGTGCTCCACACACCCCCCTGCTTACCCTGTTTCATGCCCTCATGAAAACATTATAGTTGACATGCAAGGCGGTGAGAGAATAGGCCGGAGAGGGGATCTCATGAGGAGGCCGACAACCATGATGAGCAACTAGATTATCAAAGAATTGATTTATTTGATCTGCGGGCACTTCATACAAGGCCTGATATCCGGGTGCAGGGTGCCGAATATTTGGACTACAAAATCGATACCCCAACCAGGATGGCCCTGCTTGCAAAATACGTTCCCCATAAAGGTTCAATCGGCTGGCAGCCAGCTCAAATTTCGCGTATTTGAATGGCTTCCTGAGCTGGATGTTTGGGCTAGAGGTCCGGTATCGGAATTTTGCAGCATCGATGGCAAGGTCTTTAATAGTCAGGAAATATTCTAGACTATGTCGGATCAAGTCCTTCGTGCATGGGTCCTTAATATCTCGATGACACCCGGGATCCTCATAAGGCTCCTATGCTCTCTCCATAGCGTCACTGGGTCTCTAGGCTCGGCTCGCACCCATAAGTCTATGCTATTCTCCTATCTCTGAAAGGTGTTATAAGCTCTGAGCCATTTTAGATGATTAACCCCAAATGAGATAAAGGCTTGGAATTGTATATTGCCAACAAAAGGGCCAGGATTTAAATCAGTTTCCTAGTCTAGCACGAGGTTGTGCAAGTAAAACTCACACAATAACCTTTGAATCTTAATTCCATAATGCTTGCAACAATCTATAAAATCATTAACAGTGTTGATGTGGATAGGTGCACCTCCCCTAATGGCTTTTATTTTCAATCGCAAATATCATTCAAGCAAAAATAAAGCATAATTTTTAGCAGGGGCCCTACAGGTCAAAACATCATTATACAAGGAACACACAGTGTCCATCTGCTTAACAACACTATCTAATCAACGAGTTACCTTAGCAACCTTTTCTTGCTCCTTTTTCCATCCTTCGAAGGCCTGGCTCTCGGACTGACTAATATCCCGAAGTTGTTGTTGTAGCTCTTCGTATTTCTCCCGGGGGACTGTTTGTTCTCTCAGCTACTCAGCTTCTTGCTGAGCTTGCTTCATCATTTTGTGCAAGGTCCTTGTTTTTGGATCCTTTTTCCATAAAGCCGTAGAGGCTAGGAATTTTTCCTGGACCTTTCTATTACACTGGTTAGAGTTTAGGACCCGAATTACCCCTGAGGGTGGTGCTTCTGTTTGGGTCTCCTTGCTTTCTTTTTCTTTCTTAACGCGAATAAAAGGTTGTTGTGGTCCCCTTCCCATCGGAGCCTCTTGCTGTTCCTCTTCCTCAATTGGAATGTCCATCCGTTCTTCAGGGTCAGATGGAACAACAGTCTGTCCCTGCACGATATTTGGAACAACAGTCTGTTCTTCAATGTCACTTGGAACAGCAATATGTTCCTCAATGTCATTTGGAACAACAGTCTGTTCTTCGGCAGTAGGTCTCCTAATGGGGTTTCGACCAAAAAAACGGGTATAGGTCTATCGCCTTCTTGTCCTCTGAGAATTTACTGGAGTGGCCCTCTTCCTTTTCCTTGCGGTCCTTTGTATCCTCAAGTTGGCTTTCAAAATTCGAATTTGCTGTCAGAGCCTGGCTATAGTGCCCAACAACCTCTGTTGTTTCTTCCTTAATTTCTTAATTTCCTTTGCCTCGACAGAGGGTTTATGACTGGCCCTTAAGTCTACTCCTTCTCCGTCTGGGATTTCTTCCGGTGTCTTGGGGACAGATTGTTCCTGATTGGTGTCTCCCATTTCATCATCATAAACGGGCAAGTTTTCTTCTCCTACATTTTCTGCATGCACTTTCTTGGGTATATCTTCTTCCGCGGGTCCGTCAGGGATGCCTGTTGTGCTGGAGGGCTAGCCATATTCCCCCATATTGGCCAAGACTACTGCCAATTCCTCCTCACCCACAAGGTCCTGCAATGGGCTACCCCCTGGCTGTACTACTTCTTCTTCTTGATTGACCTGCTCGGTAGCTGTTTCTGCCTGAGAGTGCTTGTCTCCTTCCTCAATACCTCCTCCAGGCTGGTCAGCCTCAGCCCTTGATTGCTCAACATTTTCTTCAGAGGGTCCTCCTTCTAGTTCTGGAGGTTCGTCCGCAATTTCCATTTGCTGGGTAGTGGTTCCCTGAATCTTTTCCAACCTTCCTCGTATCCGGGCCAGCCTGGCTGATTTCCTTGGTCTCTCAGGTTGTTCGGGTGTACCAGCAAGTTCTATGGGTTCCTCTGGTTGTTCTGGCGTACTGGAGGATTGTTTTTTGTTTTGGAGCAGCATGTCTTTCTGCTGCCAATTCCTTGCGTTTCTCTGATCGTTCTGGCATGCTAGAGGAATGTTTAGGTTTTGGGGGTGGTGCAACCAATCCCCCCTCGACTATTGCGATAAGTTCCTCCCAGGTGCTTTTTTGTTGAGTGAGATTATGGCTCACTATCAATCGAATTAGTCGATGGTGGCTAACAACTGCGTCTATGTGCTGTGCCTTTTTCAGGCTTCGAGCCGCATCATGTAATAATGAGTTTAAAAGTGTAGGGAGATTTACAGAACATTTTCCTTTCAAAACAGCTAAAAGTTTCAGGTGATGAGGTCTTACCATGTCTTTCCTCCCTTCACAGGTGATGTAGCTCTACACTATCTTTGCTAGCTCAGTCCAGGGTTCCCCTAGCATTGCCGGCAGAACTCCCTTCCCTTTGACTATCAAGCTTTGGCCTTCATCCTAGAAAATCTCCATAACCTTTTGTAATCTTTCCTTCTTCAGCATCCATACGGGTCCAGCAGCTAGTAGTCCCGAGACTTCCTCGATGATATCATCCGTGACCACTATCCTCTTTCCTCCTATTATGGAGTAGTTCTCCTGCAAATTTTGCAGGAATTCCAACGCCACTGCTTCATTTGATTCTTGTAGGCGGCTGAAATAATTCAGCCACCTTGCGTTTTCCAGGATCTCGCAGGCAGCAGCGGAGACTGTCAACTCCTGAGGTTCGCTTTGGACCGTCTTTCCCCCCATGATTCCACTCAGAATTCGTAATGGAACAGCAACTGCCTGTGCTGTTTGAGGTGCAGAAAGGATGATCGTCGCCAAATTTTGGAAAAAAAACACAGAGCATGCAACAAAAAAGGATCGTGGATGGCAATTTCCGTAAAATGGAATTATCATACCGTTAAACCATGCCATACCTTCGTACATTATCTCGCCCGAATGGTGTGCAGCCACGTAATCCATGGAGTAATGAGGTTACCTCCCCCCCGCGATCTGATAGGCTGTCCCCAGTCGTCAAAGAGAAGAGCAGCAGCTAGTCGGAAGTCAAGTCATAAAGAAACAACATATGAAATTATGCCATGTTTTAGAAAAACAACGAAATACCGAAATCGAGGCAAAAAGGTAGATCGCGTTTTACATAAGAGCCTGCATGATATAATGAGAGGTCAGGGGATGGGACGTCTGTCAAGCATACAAAATCTCCAGTGGTCATTGTCAGTTTCGTTACCATGATTGGTGGTAATGAATATTCATTCAATATATACATCGGGGCATGAAATATGATCTATTCAAAGTATATAAGAGACGAAAAAGTATTGATATCATACCTGTTGGTGTAACCATTACGACTTCGATGCCATTAACAGAGCTCTGCTGTCAACAGGTGTTCGTAACCTTGGCAGAGTTGTTTATTTCACCCTCCGGAACCATGATCCTTTCTGTGTATTCTGAAGAGTGCTTTGTCAAAATGCAGGCCATTATGTTGGCTTGGTAACCAGATAACCATAATGCCATTCACAAGGTAGGCGCGAAACGTGGACAGGCCGGCTCGTGATGAGACCCCCTGTTCCAAGGTTTGTTTATTTAATATACCTTCAGACCATATCCTTGGTGTGGTGGCCGTAATGGGAATGCCACTTTGCTTCCATCCTTATGATCATGGTAGGTTGGCTCTCGATGAGACCCCCTATCCTGCATTTGACAATTTTCATATTTTCTTTTTCTTTTTGCAAAGCACCTTTTCTTTTTTTTTTCTTTGTTTATTTACACATAAGGGTGGTTCCGCACTCCTTAAGAGCGGGGAATGGTGGAAGAAGTCTTATCATCCCAACAGACAGATATAAATCCTTTGTTCTTACTCCTCAGTAATAATCAAAAGAGATTTTTAAGGAAATCGTCATGATAAAGATCACCAACCGGGGTGCCGGTAATAAGACAATGACAGCGAAGATGAAAAGTTAATGTCCCTCTTCATGTCCTCCTATCAATACTAGGCTTTATAGTGATGGTGATTTATGATCTGTTGACTTAGGTTTATCATGGTTTATGTTCATCGCATAAGTCCATCACTGTATCTAAAAAACTAGGGAGAACATGGGCATAAAGCATCATCAAATAAGAGCAGAAACATGCCGATGGTGTTCCTCAGAAAAGAATCTATGCAGATAAATTCATAGGATGTCGTTTCTTTGAAAGGAACAATAGAAAATCGCGAATGTTGTTCCTTCTAAAAAAGGAACAGCAGAGACACTCAAATGCTGTTCCTTTTGAAAAGGGACAACAGACACACTCAAGTGCTGTTCCTTTTGAAAAGGAACACCAAAAACACACAAGTGTTGTTCCTTCTGAAAAAGGAACAGCAAAAAATACACACAAGTGTTGTTCCTTCTGAAAAAGGAACAACAAAAACACACCTTTTGAAAAGGAATAGCAAAATCACACAAGCACTGCTCCTTTTGAAAAGGAACAACAAAATCACACAAGCGTTGTTCCTTTTAAAAAGGAACAGCAAAATCACTCGAGTATTGTTCCTTTAAAAAGGAACAACAAAAACACACAAGTGTTGTTCCTTTTTGAAAAGGAACAACAAAATCACACCAGTGTTGTTCCTTTTGAAAAGGAACAAAAAATCCGCACAAGTGTTGTTCCTTTTGAAAAGGAACAGAAAAATCACACAAGTGTTGTTCCTTTTGAAAAGGAACAACAAATTCACACAAGTGTTGTTCCTTTTGAAAAGGAATAGCAAAATCACTCGAGTGCTATTCCTTTAAAAAGGAACAGCAAAAACACACAAGTGTTGTTCCTTTTTGAAAAGGAACAGCAAAATCACACCAGTGTTGTTCCTTTTGAAAAGGAACAACAAATTCACACAAGTGTTGTTCTTTTTGAAAAGGAACAACAAAATCACACAAGTGCTGTTCCTTTTGAAAAGGAACAATAGAAACTCACACGTGTTGTTCCTTTTGAAAAGGAACAACAAAAACACACAAGTGTTGTTCCTTTTGAAAAGGAACAGCAGAAACACTTAGAATGCAAAAAGAAAATCAAGAAAACATATATACAAGCTGTTATGTACAAGTTATGAAAAAAATGAATTCCTTAAATTATAGGGGAGGAAGATTTCGCTTCCTCTCCTAAAATTTCCATATCAGTGTCTTGTCGTAGTTGCTGACAGAAGGATTCCCGAGTGAGTGGCTTTCGATAGAGACGAATGTGGTGGCCATTTACCTTGAATGCATATCCAGAACCGTCAATCATGATCAAAGTAAGGGTCCCATTGTCATGTACTTTATGGACTTCGTATGGTCCTAACCATCGAGTCTGAAGTTTCCCCGGGAAGTCCTGAAACCGAGATTCATATAACAGAGCCCAGTCTCCTTCGTGAAAGACTTTGTTCTTGATAAGTGCATCATGCCATTTAGCTCGTTGTTATTGAATCAATGCTGTATTTTGTAATGCAGAGAGCCCGATTTCGTCCAATTCATTAATCTGCTGTAATCGATTGATTTGTGCCTCACCCAGATCTAAGCCCAGTTCCTATGCAGTTTGTAGCGTTTGGATTTCGAATTCTATGGGGAAGATAGGTTGTTTTCCAAACACTAATTGATAAGGTGAATAGCCTATGGTACTTCTCCATGTGACTCTATAAGCCCACAGTGCCTCAGGTAATCGGGCGGCCCAATCACGCCTATGCGATGCAATGGTTTTTGTTAAAATTGATTCTATTACCTTATTGCTACTTTCTACTTGCCCATTTTCCTGCGGGTGATATGGGGTAGTAATTTTATGGTGGACATGATAATTGTTAAGTGTTGCAGCTAATTTATTTCCAACAAATTGTGGTCCATCATCTGTAATTAGTTCTCTCGGATGTCCATAACGTACAAACAAATGGAACAAGAATTGTATTACAGAATCTTCTGTAGCCTTAGGCAATGATACGGCCTCGACCCATTTTGTAACATAGTCTGTCACCACTAGAATGTATGTCCTCTGATTTGATGATGGATTAATGGGCCCGAAGAAATCAAGAGCCCATCGTTCAAATGTCTCAAGGACTAATTGTGGTCTCAGAGGCATTTCGTCGGCTTGGCCAGGTCGTCTTGCTCGCTGGCAGCTGTCACAGGCTTGGGAAAAATTTTTCGCATCTCTGAAAATTGTAGGCCAATAGTATCCTGTCTGCAATACTTTATGTGTTGTTCACTTTTTAGCAAAGTGTCCCCCACATGGTCCGTCATGGCAGGCTTTTAAAATGTCGAAAACTTCATCTTCTCGAATACATCTCCTAATTTGCATGTCTGCCCCTGTGTGGAACAAATAGCCCCCAATCCATGAAAGTCGAGTGCTCTTCGGAACAATCTGCTTACGTTCCTGAGGGGTTAAGTGTTTTGGTAACTTACCTACCGCAAGGTAATTGGCGACATCAGCATACCAGGGTGTTCGAACAGCAACAGAAAACAGATGCTCATCAGGAAATTGATCTTCCACTGCTGTTGTTTCAATTGATTTTGGTATTCGTGAGAGAAAATCGGCTACAGGGTTCTCCTTGCCAGGTCAATCCTTGATTGTGATATTGAACTCCTGCAATAAGATCAACCATCTAGTTATTCTATCATTTGTAACAGGTTTATTTGCCAAATATTTGACAGCAGAATGATCTGTATATAACATAACAAGATAGCCAGTGATATAATGTCTAAACTTATTAACAACATGTATTACAGCCAGGAATTCTTTTTCAGTGACAGTATAATTCAATTCGGTAGAGGATAAATTTTTGCTGATATAGTAGATAGCATATGGTTTTTTATCCTCTTCTTTCCCCAGGACTGCACCGATTGCTGTATCCGAGGCATCAGATGAGATTTGGAATGGTAAATTCCAGTTTGGTCCTCGAAGGACTGGGGTTGTTGATACAACCTTCTTTAATTCTTTGAAAGCATGGTCGCATTTTTCTGTCCACAAGAAATCAACATTACCAGTTAGAGCATATAGAGGTGCAGCAATATGTGAGTAATGTTCTATAAATCATCTGTAATACCTAGAAAATCCAAGAAAACTGCGTACCTCTATTTGAGTAGTGGGGGTAGGGATAAGAAAAAGAATTTGGATTTTGGTCAGGTCTACCTGGATGCCAGCTGCTGAAACATAGTGCCCTAGAATGAGCCCTTCTGTCATCATCATATAACATTTTTCGTGGCTTAGACAAAGCCTGGTAGCGATACAATGTTGTAGGACTTTTTCTAGAGTATCTAAAGCTGGATCAAAATCATCTCGATATGGTGTAAAGTCATCCATGTACACCTCCAGTCCATCATTTATTAAATCTGCAAAGATGCTGAGGACAGCCCTTTGGAATGTAGCAGGAGCATTGCATAGGCCGAAGGGTAGAACTTGATAGGCAAACGTTCCCCAAGGACAAGTAAAGGTAGTTTTATCCTGGTCTTCAAGGGCAATTTGGATTTGGTTGTATCCACTCAAGCCATCCAGGAAAGAAAGGAATTTCTTTCCTACTAAAGTGTCCAATACTTGGTCTATGAATGGGAGAGGGAAGTGATCCTTCTGTGTGGCTTTATTTAACTCCCTATAATCCACGCAAATCCTCCATTTTCCATTTTTCTTGGGTACCACTACCAGGGGAGAGACCCATTTACTATCAAAAATAGGATAGATAAAATTAACATCTAAAAGTTTCTGAAGTTCGTCTTTTACAACCTCTTTTAGATGGGGGTTAAGTCTTCTTTGCGGCTGACAAATCGGTCTTGCATCTTTTTCTATGTAGATGTGGTGGGTGCATAATTGAGGATCAATCCCTTTCATATCAGGGTAATCCCACGCAAATGCTCCTTGATATTTTCGTAACAGATGGAAGAGCTTTGTTTCTTGGTCTAGTGTAAGGTTGGCATTGATATTTAGAGTCTTACCTCGTTCAATTTCTACTACTTTACTGTTGGCAACAAAAGTCACTAGTATTGTTTGGTCATGTGCATCTTTCAAAGTGTCTTCTTCTAGCTCACTATCAAACACTGCTTCTATCATGAAACATTGTGTGTGAGATCTAGATTCAGTTTGACTAATGAAATTATTGATGGCATCATCTTCTATTTGGTCTTTAAAATCTAAAGCCTTCTGTATAGTCAATGGGGATCTGATATTGTTAGTAAGGTATGACATAGGATGCTGGTTAGTTTTGATCATTGGAAGGCTTGGCTGTGCTGGAGGATATAGAACTAGATTTTTAACGTCTGGTCCTTTAGTTATGCTCATGTTTCCCTGCCGACAACCAATGTAAGCATCGACAGTAGCAAGCCAAGGTCTTCCTAGAATTAGCGGATGTCCATCCAGTCGGGTTTTTGGATTAATTATCAGGAAATCGGTTGGATATTCCAAGGAATCTACAGAAACCATGACATCGTATAAAGTACCTTCCGGTCAAACTACAGATCGGTCTGCCAATTCTAGCAAAGTAGAAGTAGGTTCTACTGATGTAATGTCGAGCTTTTGGCAGGTAGAGGTTGTCAAAATATTGATTACAGCTCCTAGATCAACTAAAGTATTCGTCAGGGTCTAACCATAGATTTGCATGGTTACAATTGGATTTCCGGGATCTTCGTATTTAATGGGTGTCTCTTTTCCTGATAACAAGTCAGATAAAATACCGACTACTTGGAATCTTGGGTTAGTGGTTGTATTGCTCCTTTTATGCACAATTCTTTTATAGTTTTTGCGTATATAGGAATGTCTTGAATGGCTTGGAGGAATGGCATTCTTATGTCCAGGTTTTGTAACTCTCCCAGAATGTCAAAGTCTAGATATTGCACCGGTCGTGGTATGACTAATCGTTCCGGGAAAGGAGGAGAGGATGTACTCGCTTGATGATGGGTCTGTTCCTTATTTACACCCTCTTGTTGTAACGGTTGTTCTATTGGTAACTGATCTTCAATGTGAACTATTTTGTCTCCCTCTATTTCTATTATACGTCTAGATCTTAACTGAAGATCACTGCACTCCCTTAGGTCAGGTCTGATTTCCGATGTTTCTATGATTTGGAGGGATTGGACCGGTCTATTATTGGGATTGGGATTGGGTTGGGCTGGGAGTTGTGGTCTCAGATTAGACTAGGGGTTTTGTTGTAAGGCTGGCAGAGTTGGTTGAGGGAGTGGAATAGTTCCTGTTGGCTGATATGTCAATTTTGGCCAATTTGTCTGCCAGGGTGAACCTTGTGAAGTAGGGGGAATCCACTGTGGAGGATATGAGTTATTCAGCCAATATGGTGGGGTGTAGGGAAAATTTGGCCAGCCGAATTGGCCTGTTTGATTCATCCATGGATTTGGAGAAGGAAACAGCTGTGATGACCAGTTCGGAAATGGGGGTGGAGATTGGTTTTTCCACATACTATATTGTTCAGCATTATACTGCGGAGGTTGGAAAGAAGAAGTTGGGTCCGAAAACATACCAGATTGCCTAGGTTTCCATTGGCGACGCTGGTTAACGAAGTATGCTAGCTCTGGTTCTTCTTCTGCTTCCTTATATACTACCTTCAATCCAGGAAGTGAGGGATAGCTCTCAGTAAGGTGATCTTTTGTACAGATAGCGCATGTTTGAACTACATCGAGTGGACATTCCTTGTGGCTATGTTTTCTTCTACATCGGGGGCAGAAAATTGCCAGATTTCGTTCCGCCTCCATCTACTTTTGTTTAGCCTGCACCATATCAAGCTGTGTAGTTAATGTCGCCAGAATATCAGTTTTAAAATTTTCTAATAAATTTCCAAGTTCTACACGTGTTACTCCTTCTGTTGATATTTTGTTATCTCTGACAAACCGATCATATTCTATTGGTTTTATCCTTGTGCTACCTCTTGAACTCCTGATGCATAAATCAATGATGTCAGCAAAATTCTCTTAATAAATATCCCCTTTTCCCACAATATTTAATGTTTCAATCCAATATTATTTCATGCCTCTAATCAATGCAGTTTTCAACACATTATCAGGCAGAGGTAGTGATGCATAGGGGGGTCTCTATAAATTATACTGGAAACGTTCTACGTATTCTTCTAAAGTTTCATTTGGTCTGGTCGTCATTTGGAAAATTTCATCTTTTATCTCTCTCGACCTACAGTAATCTTGATATTTCTTTAGGAAAGATTCTTTCATTTGCTCCCGGTTGTTTATGACTCCACCACCTAAACCCATAAACAATCTCAGAGACGCCCCTTTCAAAGTGGAGGGGAACAAATTTAATTTCTGGAGGTCAGTGGTGTAATCATATCCTCTACATAGCACATCGAATTCAAATAAGAATGCATTGGGGTCCTCTGATGTAAGTCCATGAAACGTAGGGATGTGTTGAAGAGGGATCGATTTCTTGGGCGCATTTGCTACAGAATCCACTATAGGATATTGCAATGTAGAAGTTTGAGTATTTGGTTGATTCTGTGCCATAGGATCAAATATATGCCAATAACCTTCCAGAATTTCTAAGAGGGTGTTCCTAGGTTGAGAAGGAACGACCTTGGCAAGGATTGTTTTAATAACACTTCCCTTATCTGGAATTTCTATCTGAGGGAATGGGGTGCCTTCAATAATATTTTTGACTGCGCTCCCCTTATCTGGGCTATTGAACGGTAGGATTATCCTAGGAGGAGACCTTGGCTCTCCTATTTCCCCTATTTCCCCTTCTCCTTCACAAAGGTTGCTTAAATTCCCTTCCTGCAGTCGTTCTGACACAGAATTTTCAATTTCTTGAAAGTCCTGTTCATCAGTCTGACTATGCACCTCAAGAAAGGCTCTAAATGGTGATGTTTTGGCCTAAAGGGAGCTAGTAGGTTGTTTAAAATTAATCTTTCTGGGGCCTACCGACGGCTGAGATTCAGTTTTCTTATAGATTTCATCTATGAAAGTTGTTCGACCAAGGGTCACCGGCCCTTTGGCTTTTTCGGGTTTAGTTGGAGGTTTGATATTCTTTTCTAGCTTTTTCTGCTTAGTCATGCACTCTAAAAACTACTAAATCCTATTCAACCAACAATTCTGCTAAGAGAGCAGACGGTGGAGCAGGGCTTTTACATGCTCCGTACGCAGGTTCTTACCTTCCGTTTTTAAGATCCAACTCCCCCCTAGCAGATTTGCACACTACTCTGTAAAGGGAAAATGGCTATACTCTTTCCCCAGCAACGGCGCCAAAATGTAGAGCTATAACTAGGGTCTCTCACACCTCTAATTATTCCACGTTAATAAATCAATTCGGGAATGTTTTGTTATTGCAAAGAGTAACTCAATCCGAGGCTATTCGTCCGAGTAATGCTTAGTAGTATAGCGTTCAAAAAATACAAAAGAAAACAGATGCTAACCTATAACTAAACTAACCCAAAATATAGAATCACACAAGACAGTTGATCAGTCAAGGGTACGAAAGTAATAACCCATCCCTCTAGAAACTGATAGAAAGGAAATTAGAGTATGGATCGTCGGTCTGGGAGCTAGGCAGTGTCTGTTGAGGCTCACTACAACCTTAGACCTTCTCTCACACCAAAACAACAAAGGCAAGTAAATAGAATGGCATAAGGTAAAATGGAACAGCAAAAAGGAAATGGAACAGCAGTAAATGGAACAACAATCGAAAGAACTGAATCTCGCGAGTTAAAACCAATTGATTCACACTTTGATTTTCTCTTCAAGAAAACTGGATAAAATATACTTTATGGAACAACATTCACTGATGAATTATGGAACAACAATAATCAACCACATATACACACTTCACACTAATATAGTAATCTGAGAATGAAGGATGATATAACTATGTTTCTAAACAGAGTAACATTACTTTCAAGTCCCAACAAGTATTATTTCACATGGATCCAATGACAGTAATATTCATACCAACACTCTATCACAAAAATAGCTCGTTAAAGACACAATTCAACTCTGAAGAGATCCAATTATGCAGTGTGGAGTCATTACCCGGAAAAATCATTAATATATTGACCATAACAGAGCATATCATATCATATGAAAGATGTATCAGATTACTGAGTAATAGAGATAAGAAAACCACACATAAATCACAATGTAATGGTACAAAAGCAAGTGTCCTTCAGAGCCGGGCCCTTAGCTGCCAATGGTACACCGCCTTACATTACTCCAGACGCAGAGATGAAATAAACCCCAAGTCTTTTATATTAATGCATCAACAAATGTATAACAATCCAGGTCTCAGTGAGACTCGATGATCAAAGTTTGTTTTGAAACTTAAAATTATAAAAGCAGTCCCCCCTTTGCTCAATGACGTTGTTCCTTTATATAAAAGTAATGGAAGAGGTATCTAGATAACAAAGATAAGTAAAACAATGATCCCTCAGGATCGAAGATCCTGAGGGATTCGCCAATCGGTTAATCCTTTACTTTTCTTTCTTGGGTTCGATCCTGAGGGATTCGGCAATCGGTTAATCCTTTACTTTTCTTTCTCGGGTTCGCCAACTCGGTATCCCTCCTTCCTTTCCTGGGCTATTCAGCTCGGATTTACTCGATCTTGTTCGCATCCGGTTCCCCTCTGGAGGGACAGAAGTTATTCTTCCTCTGCTTTTCGCTTTTGGATGGAAACTCCTTGCTTCCACTTCTCCCTGCATAGAAAAATGACAATTATTAGTGATTGAGCTTCCCTTCTTAATTCTTTCACATTTTATTAAAATCCTTTATCTCTTTTGAATTCACAATGCAGAAAAGGTTACAAATATTGCTGAAAAGCCACTAAATTGCTTGTCAAAAGTATACCTTTCAGGTGCTCCACACTCACAAGCCAAGGAAAGAAAACCGTAAAAAAAAACAACAAAAGACTAGAAAAGAAAAACTTAGCTAGAAAAGTTGTGTTGACTATGTCGAAGGTTCCTAAATGCTTCAGGAATGGCAGAGGTCAAAGATTAAATTTGGAAATGAGATCTGGTGGTGCCCATTAAATAAATTTGACTGATTTAGGGTTTATGAAGTGAAGGCCAAAAATCTAGGAAAAAGTGACACATGGTAGTAGTTTCAAAAAATAACTGAAGTGTAACTCCAAGATGCTAAAAATAGATCACTATTTTTTAGCGATTATTTTTCTCTTTTTTATTTTTTATTTTTCAAGAAAGGCTCCCATGTGTGCATGGAGAAATTGTAGAGTTTTGGGGAGAACCAGAAAACTCACTGACACATGCATCAGGCAGCAGCTAAGGGAATGCTTGTGTGCAATTCCTGGGTTGAGTGGCTCTGGCTGCCTCTCATGCTATGCATATTTTCCGAGCTGAAGACAGGCTGCCAGTTGGGTTTGTGCAATTCTAGAGCCGAAGCTCACTACTAGGCTGAAATGCGCATTTCCTAAGAATGAGGTTGGTTTC
The DNA here is from genome assembly GCA_000404065.3 of Pinus taeda. Classification (NCBI taxonomy): domain Eukaryota; kingdom Viridiplantae; phylum Streptophyta; class Pinopsida; order Pinales; family Pinaceae; genus Pinus; species Pinus taeda. The sequence goes on along the minus strand of APFE030300420.1, from coordinate 11,868 downwards.
CCTCTAGGATTGCGTAGATCATCAAGGCAGTGCTACAACCAGATTGCAACCAAGTGAGGGGGTTATCTTTTAGCTAGACAACAAAGCAGGTAAGAAAACACAAGCTATAAATAAAAAGATAAAACATGATTAAATAACAATTACCTAGGTAGTGCAAGATAATTTACTGGGATTGTTGTAGGGAGGATCCAAAACAAAGCATAGGCAAAATTTTCGAGGGTGGTTGTAGCCGCTACAACATTAGCAACACACTTCTAGAACTCCAACTATCTGTATGGACCTTGTCTTGTGTAAAGCAAGTCTAACTCCTCCACAAGTATTTTTCAATTGCTTTATTGTCATGGTTCCTTCACTATCTTGAGATAAATATATATTCGCTCCCATTCTCTTGATCGGTCAACACACATACGAATCCATGTCAACTAAGTTGTTTCGATTAGGGATGAGGGGTATATTGACACACAAGCAATATAGACTATCAGAGTTTTAGTTTCATCTTTGGTGTTGCTCCACTACCAACAAACCTAGACAGTACCCTAGGAGAGTCACTTAAGGAACACAAGCATTGCTCCGCTACTAGCGAGCCTGGACAGTACCTTGGTGGAGTGACTTCCTTCACTTCTCTGCATAGGAAGCCTTTTTTTTTCTTTTGCCTTATTTGACTTTTTTCATTTTTCATTTTTCAAATAACTGTGCATAGGCACTTATTTATTTCATGAGGTAGATGAGGGATCAAAAGTTATTGAGAGTAGAAGAGGTTGTCCCTTCAGAGAAGGATGTTATATATAACTCTAACATAATTTTTAAGCTCCCACACACACCCCCCCCCCCCAACACCTTTCTCTACTTGACTAAGTTGACAAGGGTTAATCGAAAATAAAAAAATCGACTAGAGTAGGTGGTGCTAGTTAAAAGTGAAAGCATTGTGTTTTCACCAAGACTCACTCTGAAAGGAACATATTTTCTATCAAGGTGTCATTGACTGAAAGAAACATGATATCTTCACAAAGAGATGGAATAAACAAATAACCAAATGTTGGTAGTTGTACAAATCCTCTTGTATTTCACCTTGCTTCTCTCAAAAGCTAAACACAGTTTCATGGGGAGCTAATCCTACATGTGGATAAACAAACAATAATAGAAGGACATAAGTAAAAAAAAAGAAAATAAAGTAAGAAAAATCCAACAAGAAAGAAAAATAAAATAAGAAAGCAAACACTACTCCTACTCCTAAACTAAACAATGCATGGGCCTACTCACCTAAAGTGTTATTTCCAATGCATGCATCATCGCATCGGTTGGTCCATGTAGGTGAAGGAATAGTTGACAAGAAAGATATTCAGGCAAACGAACAAGAAAGAAAGATAAACAAATGAAAACCACCACGCTCGAAGTTGGAATTTGTCCATAGAAAAGAAAATAGTAAAAGAACATGAAAGGCACTATGTGGACATTTCATGTTGTTGTATCAGACTATGCGTAGCTAACATACATGTACACTTTTTCAATCTTGACAAATGAGAAAACATGCATAAAGAAGGAAAATTTCATCTTGCAACATGAGTTGCTACGTATGACTCCTCCAATGCATGAATGATAGGATCATGTGATTTTTGTGGAGGATGTGAACTCTGTAAACTAGATTGATTTTCAATGCGAATAAGAGAGTGATGAGCAAGTTCAGATGATTTAACAGATTTCTGATTGGATGTGGTAATTTGTGCTCTTTGCAATCAAATGATGGATTGACATCCTATGTGTCCCATGAATGCTTGGAAGTAGAAACACCCGGGGATGAATTTTCACAAGAAAAATCAGAAATGGCATAATCACAAAATATGTTAGGATAGAGTGGATGAGGTGTGCACAAAAGGAGGTTGTCCTTCACTGCAGGTCCTTCTTCAAATTCCCACACATACTCATAAAACGTGATAACGCAGGTTGGTTTCTCAACTCCAACTCTCTCGACAACTTGATCCTCATGAACAATAGATGTGGAGTCTGGAACAGATGAAGACAACATAGTCAAATCCATTAGATCATAGGAACTAGAGGATGGAGGTTGAGAGAATGAAATCACGCGACAATCATTAGGGATGTTGTCTGAATATGCACAGATATCCATAGCAAGTGGGGTAGGAGGAGGTGACAGTTCAATAGATTGGGTCTCATCTTCTCCCACCCCATCCCATAGATCTAGAGCTATTTGATGATAATAGGACGAAGACTCACTCGTGACAACGACCTTGTCTTTCTTACATTTGGAAGCTCTAACACCAAGGTATGATGGGAGGGGTTCGAATGATTCTAACTCATGTGGATTTTCAGATACATGAAGAAGATACTGAAATCATTTTTTGAGAAATTTCCAATCAGTTTCATCTTCCAAGAGTTGAAAAGCAATGTTATGAAAGAAATCCCAAAATTCCGCAACAGATTCATCGGGTGCTTTCCATAATTCCAGAATTTTTTTATTAAGTGACTTACAATCATAAAGAACGAAAGCATTACCTAACTCTTTGATCATGTGATTAAAATAGTGAATAGAGGATGTGGGCAATGTGCGACACCATTGTTGAATGTGCCATCCAAACATGTGAGCGAATTGCCCACAGGCAATGTTGTCCGAGGGGACTTCATTCCTCTCACAGAAGCCTAAGAAGGGAAATACATGTCTTAGCCGGGCTATTCCACCTTCACCGTTGTATATGATTTGTGACAAGTCATCGATGACATCCTCCAACATTTTGAAATCATGTCCATGAGAAAAGCATGCCGAAGTTGAGATTGTGATGTAAGTCATGAATGATGTGCAGTGATTCAAAAAAGACTTTGATGGCTCAGCTTGTCATCTGCCCTCCTTCAGGTGTAAGAAATGTTGATGGTGCTAGACCCTCTAACATGTGAAGGGGATATTCCTGGTAATAATTCCAAACTAGACCTTGGACCACTTGGAGTAGGAGTCCTATCAGTGTGCAGTAATGTAGTGCCTTGACCGTGATAGCGCGCAAATATAAGTATGATAGCTTTGGTCAGAAGAAAGTGTGTGACCTTGCAGTGAGTCAAGTGAGATGCATGGAGGGTTCTAACACACATATGGGAAAATGAAATGCACCCCTTCTAAGCTTGTAATAGTATGCATCCTAAAAGGAACACACGAGCAGAATGACATCACAAGTTGGAAAGAAGAATAGTCCACAAACGAAAGTGATGGGTTAATCCAACAACACATCTTCAACAAGATTCATACAATTGCATACAAAATAGTTCATGCACAAATGTGTGAATTAAACAACATACATTGCTAAAGCAACCAGAATAGTCCAACTACAATAACAACATATGCATGAAAATGTGTTGGTTAAGTTATATTGTGAAGTGAAAGTTCCATCCATACATACACCATTGAAAACCACTAGCCCCAATAGTGGAATATTACAATCAACACTGCCTGCTCCTCAAAAGAAGTGTACTAACTCTACATTGTGGAGAAGCCAAGGCTATTCACAATAATCTCCAAGCCTTCTCTAAACAATGCCTAGCCAATTCTTCGCTCCCGAAAGCCTATACAATGAGTTATGAGGTTCTATAGATAATGAAGTGTCAGGTGACCCTTTACATTCCCCTCTGACTCTTCAACTACCCTCATGACTCTTCAACTCCTTTACAAATAATTCTTTACATTACATAGTGACTGTTCACATTCCACTGTTGACACTTGGAATTTCACTTACAATATATTTACAAATAATCGTACAATTTCCACATATACCCATGTGGGACCAAATAGGCTTGAGTCATCTTCACAAGAAAAACACCATCACTTAGAAGCATGGGGAAATACTAGTTCGGTAACATCTTCTTCATGTTCTTCATTGACAAACTGATACCAAGCTTGATATTGCACTATTGTGTCCCCATAGTGTTTGGTGATGTATTTCTAGAAATAGACTCTTGCCTCCATGGCTTCCAGGTATATGGTTTTGGAACCTTTTTCCAACTCATCTTGAAGCATGTGCAACATTCTCTTGAGTGTGATTGGACCATCAATGTACTTCTGCATGTTTCCTGCGCTTAGCTGTAAGTCATCATTGGTGGCCTCTTGCATCAACTGCTCCATGTACCTGTTGACCTCCAGCAGGACTTGGTTCTTCTTCATGGCTTAAGTGAGGGATATGATTGAAGGGAGCCTATGTGTCCTCACTTTGACATCTAGACTCTTGAACAATTGTGCATAGGAAGCCTCAATTCTGGTGATCAACAGAGGGAGATGCTCGTAGTTTCAGATCAACATCTGAACTTTTGCTTTGTCTAGCTCTTCTTGCAACTTCATGATCTTTTGCAACTAAAGAAGGGCTCCCTTGTACCTAATTGTCCATTACTATACATGTGTAATAGCAACATGGATGTCTTTAATAGTTTGGTGAATATTTATGCACTACTATTAAAAAACATATAGATGGACAACTGCCTTATGCACGGTAAAAATCTGTCATACAGTTTTCGCAGGTGGTCTCAAGAGTCGATACTTCAACAAGTATCACTTTTCTCATCTCTGCCATAACAGATACCACAAACTATTATGTTCTCTGCCTGGTCTCTTGCAAGTCCTTTTCCATCTAATCATCCTCTGCTAACAAAAACATGATAGTTGAACTCGTGGCTTCTACATAAGCCTTAGAGGCATCGACCATGGTAGTTGGATGTCTTCTAACATTTGACATAATCACCCTTTCCTTTATATGTGCAGGTGACACATGATCATCTAGGAGCTGATTTCTTCATGCATGTACAATCCATTTTTGTGACTCATCATATGATAGATTGTACACATCCATCACTGGATCATCATCAAGGAGAACAACCTCTTCTTGCTCACTCGAGACTGGTTTTGATTCTATAGGTGGTGGAGCTGAGGTGCAACTTTAGATTCTCTCGAAATGAGGTCGGTGTCTAGGTCATGTGGCTCCTATTCCAACTCCATGTCTGTGGCTTCAACCATTTTCTCAATATGTTGAGCAAGTTCCCGAACCTGCACCTTCTCACCCTTTTCTTCATTTATTGGCTAGTCTAACTCCTCAACTTGTATAGGCACAGTTCTCTCTATCATTGCACCTTGCCTTTAGTCCTATTCATGTTTCTGCTTCTCTTCCCTTTCTTTCCTCCTTAGCTCATGCTCTTCTTTCTAATTCTTCTCTATTTCCTACAACTTTGTTTGTACATATTCCAACATTTTCTTCTCTCTCTTCATTCGTTCTACTCTCTTTATGCGTTGTTGCGTCTTTGCCTCTATTTCCAAATCTTCTCTCTCAATGGGAGGATCTTCTCTAAACCTATAGCCTTTCTCACCCTCTAGGTTCTCAAAAATCATCCCCTTGCCTTTGTCCTACGTCGGTTTTCTACTGACTGTTGTTGTTGTTGTTTCTTCCTGTGGTACTTTTGCCTAAAAAGAAGCTTTCCATTCTATAACCATGCTAACTGGTTCATTGATCTTGTAGTGGTTATAACAATACCTCCAAGGGTCCTCCTCTGCCCCAATAACATGCCCTGTGGATCCATGGATAATACACCTTCGCAAAGTGGTTCTTGCATATGCAGTGGAGATCATATGGATTGAAATCCTTGGTGCAAAAATCAAACTTCTCTAAGTCCTTGACCTCGCCATATGCATCCTTCAAGCTCTGGATCTCATACAATCCAATCTTCAAAGGAAGAGCAGGCCATGGTGCCTTCTACCTTCTATGTAGTCCCGCTGATAACCCTGTGGAGATGTGATATGAAACCTCTTGCATGACCAAATTATCCATGGAAAACCTTGGTAGCAGATGAGGAGGCTTATATCTGCCAAACATCTTGATGAAGGTGCCACCAGGTGAGGCATGCCAATCTGCAATGTTAAGTAATGCCTTCATCACTTCTTGGGACATGTAAGGTGGATCCTGCTCAATGATCGTGTTGTAAACCAGGGTGATGAAATGGTGAGATAACCTATCCATGAATCCTCAATAGTTGCACAAAAAAATCAACTTGCAATAAATGTTCACTACATTCTCTGATGTTGTCCATGTCCAACCCATGCCAGGAAACAGATGTTGGGCACAGATTGCATCAAGTAGGTATGTAGACATATAGAGCTTTCCTTCCTCATCCTTAGGCAGATTTCTGGCATTAGTCACATGCACTTTTAGCTCAATATATAACATATCCGACGAATTGAATGGTCTTCCTTCATTTTCCAACTGATCAAACAAAACCACCCAATTCAGTGGAAAGGTCTTGGTGCTCTCTTGACCATACGAGTGACATGCATATACAATAAATAGTTTGTAGGACTTCTTGAGTGACTTAGTATTTTATACCTAATTGGGTGTCGAATTGACCCAACGCTTCATGATGTCTATAGTGTTCACATTGTTGTTGGGAGTATAGAAGAGTGTGTCCATGCAGTTCACCGGTTGTGGTAAGTGATACATCTGATGATAGTTTTCCATACCGAAAGTAGCAATTTGTGTTCCACTAGTACTGCTCAAAGTCATTGCCTTGAGATCATTATGTGAGACAATCCAGTGAATGATGTCCACATATGGGAAAGTGGGGTACCTGCATGCAACCTTATATAAGCCTGACTTGTGGATGTTGACATAGACATGTCAATCTTCCAGATCTTCCTTGAAATTGTTGACACCTAATCATTGGGATTGGGTGAACGTTTGTAAATAATGTAAATAGTAAATAATGGATAATAGGAAAATGAAGAGACACTGAGAGGTGAAGCCCAAAACTCTCTCCCTCCTTGTATATAACCATGAGTAATATTAATGAAGAAACACAATTCATTTGAGGAGTTACCTCCTGGCTTGACATCTTATCAGAGCACAAGTCTCGACCTCCATTTTTGGCTCTCTTCTTACCCTTGTAACTCCCTCTCTTCCTCTATCCTACCTATATTATGTAGACCGACACCTCTGTTCTACCATCCCCATAGTTGATTTTAATAATATTCCTCCTGTTGAATGGTTTGCTACATGCTTCTCTCCCACCATACTATGTTTCTCACCCCTAAGCAATGGAATATACCGTCCCCTCCCTAAATATGCAGTCTCCATACACCTCAACTCCTCCGAGGCACAATCCAAAACTTCTCTTTGTGTTAAACCTAGTGCGCATCCAAAAAATTGGTCAAATTGGATACTATAGCAGTGAGGTCACAACATGTTATTCAACCATGGAGCATGGAAAGCCTTGATTGGGATGTATGTGATGCTAGTGTTATATGTAAAATAATTGACTAGAAGAAGCATAAGTGTCACTATGGTTGATCGAATGGTGGAAGCATAATTGTGACTATGTTAATTTATTATTTTAGAAGAAAAATTCCTATTTTTACCACCAACGTCTCTTGGTCGAGCTCGTGGTATATCTACTGTTTATCATGATTGTGTTGGCATGTACACAGTGGTATATAACATTGCATACCCACCTTTTCCACCGGAACTCCTGTCACCACTCCCTCGCTTTCCAGACACTAGTTCCATGTCTGTGTGCACCAAACATGGGATTGTCCCTACTCGTGGCTTCGTAAACTTCATACAACACTGCTCCACCTTGGTCCCTCTCATACAACACCACTTCCCTTTGCATACATCATGGCCCCTCCACCATCTGTTGTGACTTGCCATAGTCTTGCCTATTGTTAAACAATGCAACCGCTGGCCTGAATGGTATATACTCACAATTGTATTAAACATGGTTCCCTCCCCATAATATGCTGGTATTATATAATACTATGTTTCCATACCAAAGGCCTGAACCCACCTCCTCCAAACAATTCGTGGTCATATAACCGCTTGGTTGTATTACCTCTCACATGTTGTTATGTAACTCTGCCTTCACATATAACACCTCGCCTATATACTCCTTCCTCCACATATATCCCCTCCCCACATAAAACCTCCCCCATATAAAAACTACTCCAAATATAACCTCTTTTTTAATATATCAGAGTGAATGTTTTTACACATATTACCACCAGAAATGAAATTTCTTATAGTATTTTGGTAGCAAAGTACATTTTTTTTACAGAGTACACAATTTTAAATGCATTCATTGATCTATATAGTTAGAGTAGTTCTCTCTGGCAAAGAGAACTATATAGAATGGTCATGGAAGATAAAACATAATCTCATTTTCAATGAGCTGTGGAAAGGAGTTTGTGTAGGAGAAGGAGATAATGAACCTGCAAAGGCTACCTTAGACAAGGAATTTTCCATTTTGGAAAACAATAAAAACAAGTACTATGCATTGATTGCAACATATATAAATGAAGAGGTGAGTCTTCATATTTCACCATTTTCAAATGATTTTGGATCCTTACAAAAGTTAAGGGAACTCTATGACTCACACTCTGAGCTTGAAGTTGTCCAATTGATGACTAAATTGTTTAGTCTCGAATTGAAAAATGATGATCCTCTTGCTTTAGCATCAGAAGTAAGATCTATTATGCATGATATTGAAGTCACTAATGTTCAACTAGGCATTCCTCTTATAGATTTTGTCAAGACACTTTATCTCAATTATTCAAATTACATTGAGTCATTGCAAGCAAATGGAAACCTCAAAGATATTACCTTTGATTCCCTTGTGAAAAAGTTTGCTAAGAGAGAGAAGGATTTTAGGAAAAAGATAGCTCCTTAGTCTTCCAAAGAAGTTGTGTGTCTTGCACATAGACAGAAGGATCATGCTCTATATTCTTCTGGAGGAAGATGTGGTCGAAGGGGAAGAGGATGAAGAAATTTCAGAGGCATGAGGGGAAGACACTCTCAAGGAGAAAAGTCTGATCTTCATTGCATACGTTGAAATAGAGATGGATCACGTGATTCATCCACATGAAAGTTTCCTTGAAATAGAATTGAGAAAGAAAGGAATCAAGGAAAAGGTAAAACCAATGACAAAGAGAAAGGTAAAGCACTTGAGTCCGCCCACTATGTTGTGGCACATTGAAATATTGGAGTAAATGAAGGCTTGTTTAATGCTTCACTTGCTTATTGGAAAAATGGTTGGTTGCATGATTCAGGAGCAACTTGCCACATGACTTTTAGAAGATATTTTTTTGAAGAACCTACTGATAATGTTGATGGAGCAGTATACTTTACAAACAAGTCAAAACTCAAGCCATCAGGGCTTGGCACAATCAGGCTCAAATTACCTAGTCTTCCAGACTTTCTTCTGCATGATATTTTATATCTCCGAGAGCTGAGGAGTAACTTGTTTTCCTTGGTCCACATCTACCAACAAGGACACTCCATTCATATGTTTGATGGCAAGTTTGAGGTCAGAAAAGCATCAGATCACTCACTTGTCATGATGGGGATAGAAGAAGAAAGGCTTTTGAAGTTGTAAGGTACCTCTGCTCATGCACAAATTTTCTCATACAGTTATAATTATGATGAGGGTACATTTCCATCAAGTATTTTATGGAATGTGAGATTTGGACACTTGAACTATGACAACCTTCACTTGTTGAAGGAAAATGGTGTTACTAGTTTTCCTACAAATCCTAGTAAACTTAAGCAATGTGATGCTTGTATTCTAGGAAAGCATAACAAACATTCTTTCCATGAGTCACATTCCAAAGCACATAGAAAAATTGAACTCATTCATTTAGATTTATGCAGTCCAATGCCTGGTCCTTCTGCAAATGGAAATAAATATATGATGACATTTATTGATGACTACACCAGAATGTTTTGGGTTTATTTATTGAAGAACAAATCTGATGCTTTTCAAACGTTCAAGAATATTCATACAAGGATTGAAAATGATGCATGATCTCATATTGTTTCTATTCACACTGATAATGGAAAAATAATGCACTTAAAATTAATTTTAAAACTATCTTCTTCAGCATGGGATCAAACATCAAACATCTATGCCTTACAATCCCCAACAGAATGGAGTAGCTAAAAGAATGAATAGGACAATCTTAAATATGGTACGTTCCATGATATTTTTTGTTAGGAAACCAGCTCACAAAAAGATAGAAAAGATAGATCAACGCCTTAGAATTCATCCTCTTCGAGGGGGAAACCTCCTTTACATTACACAAATGAACAATTCTTGAAGATATAAATGACTAAACCTCCCTTCTATATATAAGAGTCTAAGGGGTCACAATATAATCAAGCCGACATAACAATAATAACATAAGGGCACAAAAATAACAATAGTGGGTTTCTAGGGGGCATACTAATAACAATATGGGGACAATAGGGGCACAATAAGAACAATAAGGGATACAATGACAATAATAATGGGGGAATTACTAGTATTATAGGGGCCTAACATGCCCCTCTCCTTCTGAAAAGCGTTGTCCTCAATGCTTGAGTAGTTATGGATGCTTCTGTATAAAATTCTCATCCTCCCATGTGGAATCTTCAGCTGATAAGTTCTTCCACTTGATGAGATACTCTGAAATTGATCGATTTCGTAGCTGTCGAGTTCTTGTTTCTGTGATTCCTTCCGGTTCCAATATGGTTTTTCCTTCCTCGTCAAGTTCTGGAAATATTGTTTGAACTAGGAGCTTCTCACCTAAAACCTTCTTTAAACATGAAACATGGAAAACTGGGTGCACTCGGGAAGTTGCAGGAAGCTCCAATTTGCATGCCATAGTACCAATCTTTTGCAACACCTTGTACAGACCATAATACTTTTGTGATAATTTATTATCCTTCTTAGCTTGCTTGAGGGACATTTGTTTATATGGTTGTACCAGTAGGAATACCCAGTCACCTACATCAAAATTTCTTTCACTGTGATGTTGATCTGCCTGTTGTTTCATTCTATTCTGCGCCAACGTGAGGTTATCCTTTAAGAGTTGGAGAACTTGTTGTTGATGCTCAATGTGATGTTCCACTGCTTGAACCTTATAAGTTTCTCTTAAATATGATGTGATGGATGGTGGATGATATCCATAAAGTGCCATAAATGGGGTCATTTTTTTTGCAGTATGGAAGGAAGTGTTATACCCCCATTCAGCTAGAGGCAACCATTTGACCCATTATGTATGTTTATCAAATACAAAGCAACGAAGATATTCTTCCAAACATTTATTTACTATCTCAGTTTTCCCATTAGATTGAATATGATAAGATGAGCTATGAGCTAACTGAGTACTGAGACAAGAAAATAATTCTGTCCAAAATTTTCCAATGAAAATGGGATCTTTGTCACTTACAATAATCTTTGGGTTTCCATGTAGCTTTTGAATTGTTTCCATAAATGTAGTAGAAACTATACTGGATTTAAATGGATGTGATAATGCACAGAAGTGTGCATACTTGGTACGTCTATCAACTACCACCATGATGACACTCTTTCCTTTGGACTTGAGTAAACCTGTGATAAAATCCATTGAAACCTCATCCCAACATTAGCTTGGAATGGATAAAGGTTGTGATAGACATGGGGTCTTAATTGTTTCAACTTTATTTTGTTGGAAAACCAAACATTCAACCACAAACTTTTGAAAATGTTATTTAAGGCCATCCCAAAAAATTCCTTCTTAACCCTGTGGTAAGTTTTTAAAAATATTGAGTGCCCTCCTAAGGGAGAAGTGTGCAATTCCATAAGAATCTTTTGTTTGAGTTGGGAATTATTATATAGGTATAAGCGATCTTTTTACAATAATGAATCATTTTTCCAGCTAAATGTATCAAATGTACTGGGATCTTGTTGTAGCTTTCGAATGAGTGCCCACACTTCTTCGTCATTCTTCCATTCGTCCCTTGCTTCATTTATCCAATTTGGTTGGATAATAGAAATGGCACACAACAATGCTTCCACATCCTCATCCTTTCTTGAGAGTGCATC
>APFE030300415.1:409458-425218 GCA_000404065.3 Pinus taeda | reverse complement strand
ACTTTCCATAGAAGATTACTCTTCTAAATTTTTGTAGGATAGCTTTTTGTTTTTCTTCTTTCTTAGAAATAAAACCAGTTGTAGATGGTTACTACAGGAGTTCACTTCAAATGGACACCAAATTCTCTGTTAGATTTTGATTTATCGCTTGTACAAATAGTAAAAATTTTCAAAAAATATGATCTTTATTATTGACGGATAGAGTCCAGCTTTAGCCTAGATATGATACTAATTCCAACTTCAAAAAATTTTATGGAAGCAACCTTTGGCCAAAAACTTGTTTTATATCAGCACAATGAAAGGTATCAATAATAAAATGAGTATTCTATGTAAAAAACTGTTATTTTTCAGACTCTATCATTACCGTCCAGAGCTTTCTTAAGGAAAAACAATGGTTTCCTCCCTGCTAAAGGAAATCGCAGCATTCAGAGAAGTAATCCGAGAAAACACTATATCTCAAAGAATAAGAGGTCTCATCACGAGCCGTCTTATCATGATCATAGATATTATAACTTGCTGACTTTGCCAACACTGTCCACCAAAACAGGGCAACGACTTAAAATTGTTGCAATCAAAAGACAAGGGGTCTCATCACGAGCCAGCTTGTTCAGCAAAAGTGTAAATCAAGTGAATGACTGTGTCATAGTTTGGCCACCAAACCAAGACATTGTTCTTTAGAGAATAAAAAAGAAAAAGTATCAAAATGGGTTTTTCTCTGAAAAAGTTGTAGATAGCCTTAAGCAGGATAAAGGATCATTGCTAGGTAACGGGTAACCCTGTCGAAGCTATGGATGCCTGCTGGCAGTAGAGGCTCTACCTATGGTAAATGAGCATATTTTAAAGGGCCAGCATAGCAGAGATGACCTCATTTTATCTTTAAAAAAAAAAACCAAGAAAATGGCTGACGTAAATGCAAGGACTAAACCTCAGGAAGCGAACGATTGGAATAAATAAAGGTTGGAACAAAGTATCATTGATACGATAAGACATAATGTACTCTATTTGTCCATAACAAAGTTTAGACTGATGAAAATTTTTCTGTTTTGGAAGTTGAAATTCAATAGAAAATCAGAGATAACTGGTTCTTCCCAGTGAATCGCCATTGTTGTGGCCACCAACAACCCCCCTCTTTTGTTTGATATTAGCAATAACACCAAGCAAATAGGGGACCCTTAGTAAAAAATTCAAACAAACATATCCATGAACAATTTTGTTTTTTCCTTAAAATTTTATCACAACGAGGCAATGAAACACTTCTTTTATGAGCATAACAAACCACGAAGAAACGATGCTAAATTCATCGCATCGCATTTACCATAAGCGCTCTTAAATGAAAAGCTTAAGAAATCCCCGACGGCCGATGTGCGACGTCGCATATCGCAGCAATCGCGTAGAGTAGGACACAATGACTAATATCTGTGATCTGCAATTTGTGATCTGCGATCCACAATCTGCGATCTGCGATGATCCAATATTGCGATACCTCAATACTATAACACAAATCTGCGATCTGCGATGAGCGCGAATTTTCCTTGGCACAGTATTCAAGGAAAGCTGCCCATTAATCAGAATTAAGCGCGCGCCTTAAAAAGGAAATTAATGATTGTATGAATGGCTGCTTTTTGTTTTTCGAAGATTCAGTTCACTTTGAATGCCATAATTATGCACACATAAGATCTGAAGCTTTCATGTCAATCTTTATTTCCATTATTCTTTTCCTTTACGCAAACTATAAAACAAGAAATAACATGGAGCAATTTTGCAGGAAACATCTAAGGAAAAGGGGAAAGCGCCAATGCTCGGAGAACACAGAAGAGATCTCTTCAGAAACGGATGCCACATACGATAGGACTACAGATTCCAAAGTATCACTCAACAGATGCTAATGACCAATAGGTCATCTAAAGCTCAGAATCAAAGGTGCACAAAAGCAGCATGATTACAATAAGACCTGAAACTTACACGCCAAAAATCCCGGAATGAAGAACGGAGGCAGTTTTCAATCCAGAAAATTGCTCAGAAAGTAAGGTCTTCTAATTCATTAAGTCATTCGCAAAGACAGAAACCGAAATAGCAAAAGCAGAACCAGTCTGAGGGAAATTTGAGATATTACCAAGTATACACCCAGTCAGCGGGAGATTCTCTAAAATATCTTATAATTTACCAAGAAAGTGGTGCCAGCTCTTGTTACTTCTATTTTTATAACACACACGAAAGGGGGAAGACAACCAGCGGACTCTTCCCAGCCGAATGTTGCGTGCTTACAGCACTAAGGAGAAAATACAGAAATAGTTCAGAGTCAGATTTAATTTTTAGAAATAGTTTGCTTTATCAGAAGGATGGTCATTTGAAAACCGGATCCTAAAATTATGTAATCAAGTTAGTTAGCTAGTAGTATTTAAACCCTTCTCAGGCATTTAGAGAAGGGTCCAGAGATTTGTCAAAAACTCGTCCTCGGAACATGCACTTTTGTGCCCTCAGAGGTGGTTTTGATGAATGGATGGATCAAGGTTTATTAATGTTTGCATTTGATATTTGCTACTGATGTTGCACTTCTGTACTCTTAGTAGATGTTAGAGCAAGGAGAGATAAATCATTGTTTCTTGAAGCTTATGAGTGGAACCAGTCATAAATGGTACTTTTATCTCTTGACTATTCCTGCTTATGTTCTTTAAGTGAATCATAGTTTCAGTTGTTTATATGTCATTGTATGAATGTATGGGTTATCATTTGGCACTTTTGTACGGTGGAGTCATATTGTTTATGTCTGAAATATGAATAACTTATTATGCGATATGTTGTTCACAACTGTTTTGCCTAACTTCTTATGCAAAGTGGTTTATCTTTAATGATTTCTATTCTTATGATAGCTGAATGATCTTTATTACCAGTTATCGTTCGAAATCTTTTTAGATCGCATAATGGAAGATATACAATCCCGGGTTAGAATAGATTTGATGTGTTGTTTCTCACTAGATTATAATAGCATAGAGTAAAGTTAAAGAATCTGAATTATATTAGCTTTAAAGTACTTTTAGATCAGCATTATTCAACTCTACACACACACACACACACCCAAGATCGGGAAACTGGTACCGTTATCCCCAGTCGGACCTGCTATACCAAACGGATAAGGAGCTGCCAACCAAGGTCCGGACCGGGTGGGTATCCCCCTTGTTGTCGACCCGATTTTCAGGGCTTCAACAGATTAAAATGTGTTCTCCTGTAGAAGTGAAGAAAGGTTCTTCTTCTAGATCATATTTGATGGATATTGTGGGAGAGTCTCCTAATTCAACTGTTGCCCCTTGAATTCTAGGAATCCTAAGGCTAGGAGTGTGAGTTGAAGATGATGGAGGTGTATCTTGTTTATGCCTTGAAGTAGATCGAGTTGTAAAAATAGAACTCTTGGCCCTAGCTTTAAACCTTCCCCTAGAATCTCTTGCTTTATCCATGTAATTTTTTATTTTCCTTCAAGTCGGGCTAATAATTATCTTTCTGATCTTCCAGATCACACTAGGTGCAAGAAGAGAGCATACTCAAGAAATTATTGAACCAATAACTTTCTTGTCTGATCCTCCAGATAACACTAGGTGCAAGAGGAGAGCATACTTTGAGAAGTTATCAATTTCCCTTCTTTAAAAAATTTTCTCTTTTTTTTTTTTAAGAAATTGGCTACCTAGTTACACTTCCCCAGCAACAGCGCCAAAATGTTTTGTCAATTTAGAGTGTCCTAAATTGTTGTCTTAACTGTCAATCCAGGAGTCGTAAACTGTTGAAGTGCGGCGCACTATATGTCCAAGATAACCTATTTCTTACCTTTTGTCGTTTTTGAGTTTTTGTTTTCTTTTGGGTTTATTTATGTTAATTCCCTAATGTGAGATGGATTTCTAAAAGACAAGTATGATATAAATGTTCAAGGCAATGATGTCCTTTAAAATGATTTTCAAAACTTCAAACTTTTCCAAAAAAAAAAATTACAGTCAGATGTTAGTTCAACAATCATGAAATCAAATGCAGGTATGAGGATATATTATGAAGACATAAGGCATTCAAAAGCACCAACGAGGAGCAACTGATTGAAGACTAAAGAAAAATGACGAGAATTCCAAGGTATGAACAAAAATTTATTTCAAATGGCATTCTAACACATTTATGCATAGTTATTAAATCACGAGCTCAACTATATGCAATGATTAACGTAATCGCCTCTATAACCATTTCATCCATGACATTCCTCCATAAGCCATGCATTTATTTTCCAATGGCCTTATCATTAATTCCCGGATTTAACTCAAGTTTGGAAATATTCTCACACTCCATTTGTGATTATGGAACGTGGTTGATTTGACTACGTCTTCTTTCAGCTGCACAAAATCTGCAGTCGTTTCATAAATGTGCTTGCGTCCATTCTATAGCCACCCAATTTTAAATACTGTCGAATGCATTTTTCTCCCCCTACTGTTCTATTGACCTCATGGCTGCATTTCCACCATGCTCACATAAACTCTATTTTGTTCTCTGTTCCGCTTGATTTCGTGTACATATTCTCTGATATACGCTTACAGCGACTGGTCTCCTTCATAAACCCTGTTCATTTCCAATAATTCAACCGTCTTACCTCCGCTAAAACCCTCCTCACGCATACGAGTTTTAAAGAACAGAAGGAAGGATGGGTCGGTTATCGAGGGTGGAACCGGAGGGACACGAATTTATGGAAGGATACCCACAAGTGAAGGATATATTGAAGAAGGCCAGGTGGCTACGTTTTATCCAGAAATTCAAAGGCTGTCATAGGGAGGCTACAAAGGATTTTACAAGATCTTTTGATGGACTAGAGGTGGAAATTGGAGACCTAAAATTCACAGTAACTGAAGCGTCAATAGCAGCTGCCATAGAACTTCCCCAAGGAGGTGAACGCTGGTTTAAAAACAAGAGCATTGGCGATGAAGCTTGGAGAGTGATCCTACGTAACCCAGGTATGAATGTCACCATTTTCAAAAAGGGAATTCCTGTCAATGCTTTAAAAGAAGAATGGGCTTGTTTACTGTTGGTTATTCAAAAGTTTATCACCTGTGAGGGACATTTTGGAGCAATGTACATGTATCATACAAGACTGTTAATGAATTTCCTAGACAACCAGACCCTCAATTTTCCATACTTTTTACTAGACAGTTTGAAAAAGATGTCTGTAACCGTCCAAAAGCATCTGGGGAACGTAGAACCACATTTGTATCACCATGGTCTCATGAAAATCCTGATAGAAAACAATTAAAAGAGAAAAGCGACACGTGGGAGCAATTTTTAATTAGAAATTTCTTTGAAGAACCCCAAGAAACCCCTGAAGGCAGTACATCGAAAAGAAGTAGAAGAAAGAGAATAGGTGATAAAACTCAAAGCACTCCTACTAACACAGTTGACAGAACTAGTAGAGAAGAAAGATTGTCCAAAAGGAGGAAGGAAAAGACCGAGGGTAAAAAGCCAACAAAATTAAAAGAGAAAATAAGTATTGAATTTGTGCACCAAACCCCTTCCTCAGAAGAAGACCATCAAGTATTTTCTGAGAGACTAGTTCACCTTCAGGAACAGTCAGCTATGGCCAAAAAGCAAGAAAAGGAAAAACATAAGGAAGAAGACAAGAGTCCACAATATGTAAGAAGAAGCAACAGGCTTAAGGGAAAATGAAGAAAAGCACAAACGAAAGGACCCCATTTTATTGATTTGGGAGGATGGACACCTGACCAAACTCCAGTTGGCCGTAGTCCACCTCATTCTCAACTAAACGTTGAAACTAGCCCTCAAGATGTTGACATGAGTCCTTTTCGGCCAGATTTTGAAGTCAATTCTCCTCCACAACATTTTGGGGACAGCCCAAGGAAAACGACACCCGAAATAGATCCAAAGTAGCAAGAGGTGTATGATTACATAGAATCCCTGGAAAAGAAGGCCACAGAACCAAGCTCTTCATCCATGCCTCATCCAGCCCAAGAAGCTCAAATTCAGTCATTGAAACAAGAAATTTTCTAGTTAGAAGTCCTCAATAGACATATTAAACATGAAAATGAAGCACTAAAGGAGTAGAGCAGGTTGGAAAAGATCATCCATGATAATACCATGCTACATCTGGGACTGTGGCACAAAAAGAACAGGAAATTGAAGAAGAAATGCAAGAAGATAAGTAGAGCACTGATTAATCTTAAATTCAGATGCTTGATGAAGAAGCCCAGGATGTTAAAAGCACCAAGAAAGAGAGGAAGAGGGTTGTATGTACTGGTAGAGGTATTAGAGCATATGAATTGAAGGAGGATGATCAAAGTTTTGGTTGCATGGGGACATGCAACACCTTCACAGTGGGGGTATGTTGAGTCCAAAACTTGCACCTTTCCTACACCTTTTTCTAGCTTCTTTCCATTCATCTGAACCTCCTAAGTCATCAGTATCATTTCATATTAGTAAAAAAAAAGAGTATTTAAAGTGGTTTCTTGACTATGTGTTTGTGTTGCTATTTGAACTAGATTTTTGTTTATGAGCTGTAGAATCTTGTCACTTTCCGTAGATATTTTGTCAAAGTCTATATTGCAGGTGTCTTCAGGCGAATCGAGCCACATGGGCAAGTTGCAAATGACGTGAACATGGAGTGAGTCCTATTGGCTCAGTCGAATTCATCAAAAGAGGCCATAGTGAAAGGTAGTCAAGCGGTGGTCAACCTAAGAGTCCTATGGTGACAAAACTCTATTTTTCGCCACGTGAAGCCTTGCGTGGCCGTTCCTAAGTCTCAGGAGACGTGTTAACACCTGTGGACTGCTCCATGAACCAAATCCAACAGCCACTCTCCTTAGATTTAATCTTCACGGCTACCATAACGATAGATTCCTGGACGTGGTTGTTCACATGTCTTTTATCAGCGCAAATTTTAGGAAAGTAGTTATCATCCTCTGTTATAAATAATGCATTCTCATACACATATTAGTTAGCTTTTGTAGTGTAATTTTGACTGTTAACGAGCCCATTATGCTGTGACTTTATCTTTGTGTTATGACTGCATTTTAATACATGAGAAGACTCTGTTTATAAGCTCAATTTGTGGTTGATCGTTGATTTTCCGAGGATTGTGCAGAGGGTCCCTGTATAGGCCAAGGTTTTGTTTATTACTGTATAGTTTCATGCTTTATTTATTTATGTTCCTTATGCCATAATCATTCACTTGTATATATTGCATTTCTTATGGTATTAACGTCTAATACCTGTCCATAGCTTTTCACATTTTATAATGCTCTTAATTGATCAATGTCTTTGTTTCAGATTACAATAGGCAGCCCGGGCATTTACACATAGTTTTCTAATGACTAATGACATGGAATTATTCTTGTCCTTCTGCTGATTCATTTCCTTTACTTTTTAGTTCCAACACTATTTTATTTATTTCAGTTTTTCTCTTTTACTCTTCTGCAAGATAGATATTAAATTACTCATGTCATTTTTAGTTACCTCCTAAAGCGAGAGAGAGTCAAATGGTGAGGGATTGAAGTATGAATGTATAGTTTGATATTAGTTTATTTTTCTGAAAGTTAGTTATTGAATTGCTCATCTCCTTTTCAGTTACCTCCTAAAGCCAGAGCGAGTCGAATGGTGAGGGATTGAAGTATGAATGCGTAGTTTGATATTAGTTTATTTTTCTGCAAGTTAGTTATTGAATCGCTAATGTCATTTTCGGTTACCTCCAAAGCCAGAGTGAGTCGAATGGTGATGGATTGAAGTATGAGTGTGTAGTTTAATATTAGTTTTATTTTCTACAAATTAGATATCAGATTGCTCAAGTTGTTTATGATTACCTCCTAAAGCCAAAGCGAGTCAAATAGCGAGGGGTCAAAATATGAGTTGATGTAATGTGATTTTAGTTTACTTTGCTTGCAGTTTTGGATTTCTTTGAGTTCAACTTCTTTTATATTTTTATAGTGGCAAGGATACTGCGTTCCATGGTCACTAGCTCACTGTTGTTTAATTAGAATAGTGGCACATTTTCACTCTCTTTTAGGAATTAGTTTCATCGTTGCATGTTTTAAAACCTTTTTTTTCTGAAAAGTTTGAAGTTTTGAAAATCATTTTAAAGGACATCATTGCCTTGAACATTTATATCATACTTGTCTTTTAGAATTTCCATCTCACATTAGGGAATTAACAAAAATAAACCCAAAACAAAACAAAAACTCAAAAACGACAAAAAGTAAGAAATAGGTTATCTTACACATATAGTGCGCCGCACTTCAACGGTTTACGACTCCCAGATTGACAATTAATACAGAAATTTAGGACACTCTAAATTGACGAAACAGCTACCCTCAAATTTTATCGGACTTTCTTAACATCCTCCTCCATTTTTGCTAGAATGTCAAGAACCATTGCTAGCTTATTCACTGAATTATTCCAATCTATGGGTACTTTGCACTTTCTTCCATACAACACCTCAAAAGGGATCATGCCTAGTGATTTTTGATGTCCATTATTATATGAAAATTCCAGCAGATGGAGGTAGTCCTCCCACTTGTGTGGTTGTTGCATCCCGAACATGCCTATCATGTCTTCTAACACCTTATTTACCCGTTCAAGCTATCCATCCGTTTGAGGATGGTAGGAAGTACGAAACTAGATTTGAGTACCTAATCCTGCAAAGAGAGTCTTCCAGAAGGTGGATGTAAATTTCACATCCCTATCTGAAATCACTACCTTGGGTATCCCATGTAAGTGAAATATCTCCTTCGTAAATATTTCTGCCATTTCCACTATTTTAAATGTGGATTTTACAGGTATGAAGTGAGTTGTTTTACTCAATTTGTCTACCACCACCATAATTGAATCATGTTGCTTCCTTGTGCGGGGTAAACCAGTGATGAAATCTAAGGATATGGTCGCCCATTTCCATTCCAGAATGGGCAATGGTTGTAACAATCCGGCGGCATGTTGGTGTTCCGCTTTCGCCAGTTGACACTCCAAAAATTTGGAAAAATATCTTACAATAGCCTTCCTCAATCCAGGCCAAAAGTACCCTTTTTTTATGGCTGAAAACATTTTCTGATAACTTGGCTGGCCAGCACAAGGTTTCTTATGAAACTCATCTAATATCAATAGTTTAATCGAATTTTGGTTTCGAATGTAAATTTTGTCTTTAAAAGTAACGAGATTATCGAGATTTATTCCAAATTATAATTATTCCTTTTTCAATAGAGCTTCTTTTGTCTGTTTCTAAAGGAAATTATACTCCAGATCTATGCTAGCTACTTCCTTTATGATTTCAAGAATATTTGAACTTACTTGGCTCATTCGGACCTCATAGATACAGTGTAATTTTTTGCTCAGTGCATTGTCTACACAGTTTTCTTTTCCCTTTAAATGCTTCATCTCAAAGTCAAATTCACTTAAGAAAGCTATCCGTCTAGCCTGTCAGGTGTTTTAGCTAGATTGATTAAATAAGTTGGAAAGGCTGCTATGATCTGTTAGCAGCAAAAATTTCTTCTCCAATAGATAATGCCACCACATTTTAAGTGCATGCACTTGCTGTCAATTCAAGGTCATAAGTTGAGTATCGTTGCTCATACACCTTCAACTTTCTATATTCATAAGAAATCACCTTTCCATCCTGTGTCAGAACCCAACCAACACCCTCTTTTTTTGCATCCATGTAAACCATGAAATACTTTTCTGAAACTGCTACTTTTAGTACTGGTGCGGTGGTGAGTAGATGCTTTAGTTTTTCAAAGCTTTGCTGACATTCAATCATCCATTGGAAAGCGCATCCCTTTTTCTATAAAGAGGTCATTGGAAAGGAGATCTTTAAAAACCCCTCAATGAGTCTAGGATAATACCTAGCTAATCCCAAGAATGATCTGATATCAACGACATTCTTTGGGATATCCATTCCATGATCGTTTTGATCTTTTTTAGGTCTACTGCAATGCCTTCTATCGATATAACATGACCCAAATATTGAATTTGATTCTTGAAGAAGTCACACTTATTGAATTTGGCATACAACTGATTTTCCCTTACTGTTTGCAATACTATTTTTAGGTGTTCTTTACGCTCCTCCTGGTTCTTAGAATATATTAAAATATCATCTATGAAAATCATCACAAATTTATCCAGTTAAGGTTAGAAAATACCATGCATCAAACTCATAAAGGTGGTTGGGGTGTTTGTGAGTCCAAACGGCAATACCACGAACTCGTAATGACCATAGTGAGTACAGAACGTTGTTTTGTAAATATCTTCATCTTTTATTCTTATTTGATGGTAACCAGATCTTAGATCGATTTTCGAGAATAGATTAGCTCCTTGTACCTGATCAAATAGATCATCAATACATGGTAAAGGGTACTTATTCTTCATAGTTAGTTTGTTTAGTTATCGATAATTGATGCATAATCTTAGGGTCCCATCCTTTTTCCGTAAAAATAGTATGAGATCTCCCCAAGGGGACACATTGGGATGGATATATTTTTTTATCTATAAGCTCTTGTAGCTGCAATTTGAGTTCTGTTAATTCAGGTATACTCATGCAATTAGGAGTTCTGGATATGGGGACTGCACCCAGAATTAACTTAATGGTGAACTCAATATCTCGCTTTGGTGGTAAACCAAGAATGTTTTCCGGAAAGACATCCACAAAGTCTTAAATTAAAGGAATACATTCTAGCAAAGTCATCTTATTTTTAGATTTTGTAAAGCCCGCCTGCACAGCATATATTTCACACCCTTTTCTAATGCATTTTTCTAACTAACTGGCAGTAATAGAATGTAGCTTGGTACTGGTTTTTATTCCTTGTAGTTCTTTCCTTTCACCTGATTCTGAAATAAAACTTATAGTTTTTTGTTGACAGTCTACTAGGGACCAACATTTTTCCAACCAGTCCATCCCAATTAAGATATCATAAAACCCAAAGGAAGTATATTAATATCAACATAAATAGGCTACCCTGAAATGGTTATGGGACAATGTTCTATCTTGGCATTAACCCTTCTCTTTGTACCAATGGCAAATTGAACTAGCCAAGGTTTTGAAAATTTTATGCTCACTAACTCATAGTTTTCAACCACTTTAGGACTGACATAGCTTAACCTAGCACCTAGATCAAATAAAATAGAGACAGGTTTCTTAGCAATCATACCTTCACATTCGATCATTGAGGGCTAGAATTCGGCCTGATGATCATCCAAGGCGACGTTAATTCTAGGTATGCTCCCCGCCACTTCACCAACTACGAAAGCTTCTTGCATATTTGATCACTGTTCTGTTCTAGCTTGTTGTGAACAATTTTTGTAATAATGGTTTTCTTCGCATCCATAGCATTGTAGTGATGATTTTGATTGCTGATCATTGATAGATTTTGTGACTCCCTCTGCTAGTCTATTCTCAAAGTATGCAGTTCTGGGCTGATTTATGGCTGGAAACTTGTTGAATGTCTTTTGTTGTGCATTCCTATGGTTAGAAAATTTTGGGTGTCTGTTTGGAATCAGGCTTCTACCCTTTTTGTTTAATTCCCCTTTTGGCCCTTCATTCTTCTGTTTCATTTGCTGATATCAAATGTGGGCCTGCCGCATAGCATCATCCATTGTCTTAGGGTAGTCAAATTCTAGTTTTTCCTTCATAAAGTTTGGTAAGCTGCTAATGAAATGATAAATTTTGGCCTTTTCCTCTTGCATGTAAGGCACGTAGGGTAGTAAGGATGTGAATCTGGTCATATATACATCCATGGTTAAGGTTCCCAATCTTAAATAATGGAATTCTTTCACTTTTTCATCATAATAACATTCAGTTAGATATTTGTCCTTGAAATGTTTTTGAAATTTATTCCATGTAACCTGTTCTTCGTCAATTTTCCTTACCGTCTTGATTTCCTCCCACAAGAGACTCACTTTTCCCCTTAACTAATAAACTGCCAATCGTGCCTTCATTTTGTCAGTGTACTCATAAATCTGAAAGTACTTGCCCATATCGATTAACCAGGCTTCCACGGCCTCTTTAGATTCTCCCTCAAAGAGTGAAGGCTTAATTGTTTTAATTTCTCCTTGTAGTTCTGACTTTTGTTTCTTGGTTTTATGCTGGTCGGAGACATTATTTGAGCGTCCCTCTCTATGTCTTTCAACTGATTCAACGTTTTCTTCTCCATGCTGAGTGGTCGGGGTCTTTTCCCAATCTTTTGCACTGGGGTCTGGGTGGCGTTGATTTTGTCGATTGGACAAACTTCTTAGCATTCTTTCTTGTTATAAACACAATTGTTCATTATATGTTCTCAAACTGGTCATTTCTTCACGCAATTGCTGCATAGTTTCAAGTAACATTGCATTAGCGTGTTGGGATTCCTTGCCTAGCTGTATCCAAATATCCAGAGTAGCATTCACATAAGTTGCTCCAAGTGATTCAGGTGGTCCTGAGTTCCTCTACATGATGAACTTTCTTTTCTTTTGCTAGTGTGATCTTTCCTATTATCTATGTTACCACATAAGTTGATTTAGTTAAAACACAAGCACATGGCTCATGTATGTAGCTGTTCCCAAAGAGTTCCAGTGTACAAACCTGAGCTCTGACATCATTTGTAACATCTAAAAAAAATTTAATAAAAAAATTTGATATAACATTCCAATGACCTATACCATTAAACATTGTACTTATATATATATATATATATGGTGTTTATACTACGGATTATACAGCGCCCTGACTTCTATGTACATATCTTTGAATGCAATTAAACACTAATTAACTAGTAGGTATGGAGATCTGACTAGGGATTCTCTTGGTTAATTGTGCACATGACTTTATTCTTTTCTGTGGTGTTCTTGTCCAATGCTCCACGTGGTGTCCATTTGCTCTGTAGGGAAGTACCTCGGTGTGATCATGCCATCTGTTATGGCTTCCTGTGGTTGATATCCACTTTGCGATCTGACGGTAGAGATTGGATAAGGTTTAACCTAACCAACTCCTCACATCGAACCCTGATGGTCTCATTGTTGTTGTCATTCCTCTACATCTTGCTTCTTTGCGATTTCTCTAGTTATGGTTCTCTGTGAGAGACAAAAGCCGAGGAGGCTGATATACTCACCAAAATAGGTAAACCCTTTAGCCTTGTCATTCTAAAAATTCACTTACTTGTATAAAAATACTATTATTAGATGGGTAATTACATTAAGACCAGTCTAAGGGTTTCTCGCCACTATTAAAGGATGACTTATGGAGTTTCAGAGATGGCAGAACGCAGCATGTACCCCAGATCATCTGCAAAAGGTATGAAATTTCCATAGCCGAATTTCATGTTGATTATTTGACTTAGTTCTTGGTTCCTGAGGGTTTTTTTGTTCTATATTTCCCTTATGATGAATTCTGGTTATATAGCTAAGTTTTAACCTACTATTACAGGTGGGTGACTCATCGAGTCCATGCCCTTATCTCATGTAAGTTTCCTTCTCATTTAAGGTTGAATTTACATTCATGAGCAGACGGTTAATTGCCTCCATTAATGATGACTAATTCACATTCTCTGAAACACAGGTATGGCACATTTAGGAGGGTTTAGAACTGAAAACTGTGACTTATAAATGTAAAAGAGCTTATAGCATGCACATTGCTTTTCAGGTTGGAGCTAAGTCTTTGGTCTCTGTTCGAAATTAATTTATTAAGGATTTTACGGAGAGGGTTTATCTTTGATAGCACATTAGAGTTTTAATGCTTAGGCACGGGCTTTTCTTAACCTTTAATTTGCTAAGTTATTTGACCAGCTACGGTTTTCGATCATTTCCAAGATTTGAAATGTAACTTTTGATGAATTTAAAGGCCTTCGATCGTGTTTTGTTTATTTTGTGGAATGCATGTGGTAAGTGTTTATAAATTCCGCTTGAGAGAGGGTCAAGAAATGTCATCATATGTCTGTTCCGATGGCATAGTTTTAGTGTCTTCTATATTTAATCAACAGTGTATATTTTGTTTTGGCTTAACCGTGGTATGAGAATGATTTATTCTATTTCTCTCTTTCCCACGTATGGGTATTCTGATGTGAAGGATATAAGAACTAGATTTGTTAAACTGTGATAGCTCTATAAAGAAAGGCTCTTATAGCATTATCTCTGGTTTTGATACACAGTTTTATTCATTATGCCGACTCTTGATGCTACCATACCACAATAACTATTTACTACTCTTTTCGGTTATGATAGGTTATATGCTCAAGAATGTGTTCTAGAATTTATGTCGGTATTCTGACATTTGCACTACTCCATACTTTATTTTATTCTCTTTCATGCTATAATTTATATAGTTCGATCATTGGTGTATTCGTCTTTTATTGAGTATTGAGTAATTCCCTGGCTATTAATTCAATAGTTAGGCTCCTACCTTATTTATTTACCTGTAATTCAAATATTAACAACTATTTTTCAGTATTCTGTAAATCTATACTATAGATATTAATAGCTACTGTATATGATCATATTTACAGTTTAGCAATAAATCTTAAAAAAAGGCTTTCTACCTCAGTTATCTTTTAACCTATACAATAAACATTAATAACTACTGTACATAATCATATTTACAGTTCAGCAATAAATATTTAAAAAGCTTGCTACCTCAATTACCTATTAACTTGTAAAGTAAATATATTCAAAAGGTCTCTCCTCCCAAACACGAGTCTGGCAATTATGTCTAGACTCTATCCCGATCACCTTCTATCTTTTATGTTGGATTTATTCCAATTACAGTGAGTACTATGGGCCTCAGGACTTCGGTCTAGGCTTAATCTTTGTACTCTCTTATCGACTGTGTTGAGCAAGTTTTTCCCACTAATTTCTTCCACAGAGCTCCAGGAGAATTTTTCTGCTCTTCTCCCCTCTCTATATTACCCTTCTCAGGTAGAGGGTAACTGTTTCTTTTAAATAAACAAAACAATTTTATTTTTGTTAAAGTATTACTACCTATAATTTATGTATTAATATATATCTTGGCCCTTCAGCCTATATCAGTTAATATTTCTCATCAAAATATAATAACATTTAAAATATCCTTTAGTAAAAAAAATCACTTAATGATATCAGTAATCTTTATGCAGCTTGGGGTGTTACAACAATGCCTCGGATTAGAAAATAGCTTAAAAAAAATTTCATCATAATTATTATCTTATATTCCAATATTTAAATATCCATTCAAATAGTACAATGCCTCAAATTGGAAAATGGCTTCAGAAAAACGATTGCGCTCAATTTTCATATGTCATCAAATCTAATTATTGGTTCCCCACCAAAATCAACATTACATTAAGAATGATATTAAAACATCGCTTATCTCTGCATCCCAATGGGAATCATTACTAGATATATTCATATAGATAGTATCGGCCTCCTTTATATCGTGTGAATGAGCTGATCAGTTGGGCTTTTCTGTACAAATTGATAATTTTAAAATTTATTTAGTTTGGATATTTATGTAATTTTAAAATTGTTGAAAATATTAGTGTTTTTAGATAATTAAATTGAGTGGCTTATTTTATAGTTTAGTGTAAGGAGGTGTGCACATTATATTTGTAGGTTTTAACCCCGTACAAAAATTACCTGCATACGAATTCTAAAACACAGAAAATAAACAATTCGAAAGCATTACACATAAAACACATATACATAGAGATTTTCCCCCGGATCCCAAAACCGGGACTACCAACTTGATTTTTCATTATATTCCTTTCAATGTTACAATACATATTTATACATGTCGAAGCATCCAATA
>APFE030300415.1:367224-408577 GCA_000404065.3 Pinus taeda | reverse complement strand
CAGAGCTTCCTCTTTGCCCGATCTCTTTTAATTTCCATGCCCAAAATATAGTTTGCAGCACCAGATATTTCATGTCGAATTTGGAGGACAATTGGGTCTTCAAATCCTGGATAATTTCTTTGTCATTTCCAACCAGCAACTTATCATCCACATACAAGACCAGATAAATAACACGGTCACCAATTAATTTAAAATACACACAGTGATCTGCTTTGCTTCTGGTGAAGCCAAGTCCCCGTATAAATGTATCAAATTTCTAATACCACATCCTTGGTGACTGTTTTAACCCATACAGAGACTTCTTTAACTTGCATACTAGTTCTTTCTTACCCTTCACCGCAAAGCCTTCGGGTTGCTTCATGTATATTTCCTCTTCCAAATCCCTGTGAAGAAATGTTGTCTTCACATCCATCTATTCTACCTTAAAATCAAAAGCAGCAGCAATAGATAAAAGTAATCTAATAGAAGTTACCTTGGCAACAGGAGAAAAAATATCACCAAAATCAATTCCCGGCACCTGGGAATAACCTTTTGCTACCAACCGAGCTTTGTATTTCTCCACCTTCCCTTCTGCATTTGTCTTCTTCTTGAACACCCATTTGCTGCCAATGGGTTTCCTTCCAACCGGCAACTCCACCAGATCCCAAGCCTCATTTTTGTGCAAAGATGCATTTCATCAACCATGGCCTCTTTCCAGAGTTTTCCATCCTCTAAATCCACTGCTTCCTTCACAGTTCTGGGATCATCATCAGTAACAGACAAAGCAAAGTTTGAACAGAAAGCAGATGGACTATACCTTTCTGGCTGCCTTCTTTCTCGAGCTGATCTTCTCACAGCCGGAGTTTGTGGCTCTTCATCTTCCAATTCCTCCTCTGCTACAGAGTCTGATTCTTCCTCCTTTAGTTCAAACTCTATCTTCACAGGTTCCTTTGGTTGGACTTCATGTTTAATAACATCTTTCACCTCTCTGAACACCACATCTCGGTTGTACACAACCTTTCTTGTTACTAGGTTCCAAAGCTTATAACCCTTTAAACCATCCTTATATCCACTAAAGATGCACTTTTCAGATTTACTATCCAACTTGGTTCGTTTCTCCTTTGCAACATGTACATATGCATCACATCCAAATACCCTTAGATGTGAAAGAGAGGGTTTCTTACCAGTCCATACCTCTTGTGGAGTGTTATCCTCCAACGTTAATGAAGGTGACCTACTGACCAGGTAACATGTAGTATCCACTACCTCTGCCCAGAATTCCTGTCTTAACAAGGCACCACTAAGCATGCTTCTTGCCCTTTCCCTCAATGCCTTATTCATTCTTTTTGCAACTCCATTTTTCTAAGGTGTATATGGAGTAGTCTTCTATCATGCTATACCACACTTCTTACAGAATTATTCAAATTCCTTGCTGCAAAAATCTCCACCATTATCTTTCCTCAGCACCTTTATCTTCTTCTTTGTTTGGTTTTCCACCAGAGACTTAAATTCTTTAAACCCGTCCAATACTTCAGATTTCCTCTTAAGGAAATATATCCATGTATTCCTTGAGAAGTCATCTATAAATGATACATAGTACACAGACTTACCCAATGATGGAACCTTCATAGGTCCAAACACATCACTGTGCACAAGTTCTAATATATTTTTCTCCCTCTTACCACTAGAGAGGAAACTCACTCGATTCTGCTTCCCATATACACAATTTTCACAGAAATCAAAATCCAGAGAGCTATTACTCATACCTTCTACCATACCTTTACCACGAAGTATTCGAAGGCCCTTCTCCCCAATATGTCTAAGCCTTTGATGCCATAGCATGTTTTTTTCTCCAGAGAACATTATATTTTCTTCTCCACTTTCAAGAACCACGGAACTGTTGCACCCATCAATAACAGTGCTACCTTGCACCTTGTACAGAGTTCCAATCCAAACTCCTCGCATCAATATCAGTGCTCCCCGAACCATTTTGTAGGTATCCTTCTTGAACACTGTTTTTACACCTGCATCATCGAGCTTGCTTACAGAAATCAAATTTCTAGCTAAAGCAGGAATATGCAGAACACCCGGAAGTTTTCTAACCCTTCCACCTTGCAACTTCAACTTTACTTTTCCACAACCAATGATTCTAGCCTTCCTATCATCCCCTAAGAAGACATCACCACCATCATATTTCTCATACTTGCAGAACCACTCTCTATGGGGAGTGAACTAAAAGGATGCACCTAATTCAATCAACCATGCCTCATGATCTACATGTGTACTTGAAGAAGCCAAGTACACATCCCCACCTTCATCTGAGGTGGTTTTTTCCTCTACGAAAGGAGCATCATCGAAACCCTTTCCTTTATCAGGAGCTTTAGATTTAGAGCCCCTTTCAAAGTGCCCTTCCTTTCTGCATTTCCAGCACACCACATTTACAGGTTTTCTTGGAGATTTAGATCTCCCTCTAGATTTATTTCTCCCACTCGATGACTTATTTTTGCTTGTGTTTTGGGACCGTCCTCGTATATACAAGGAATCACCATTCTGGCTCTCCATATTTTTCCATCTCATCTCCTTTGTTAGCAAGGCTAAGACTATTTCATCAAACTGCAAGGCAGTTGCATTGCTACCTATTGCAATAACCAGACTATCCCATGAATCTGGTAGAGAACACAACAAACTAATGCACTTATATCCATCTGAAATTTTAATATCAACAAATGCTAACTAACTTACCACAATATTAAATGCATTTATATGCTCTATCACCGAGTCTCCATCTTTCATCCTTAGGTCATATAGTTTTTTCCGCAGGAACAGTTTATTCACCAGAGACTTAGATTGGTACAAAGCCCCTAACTTGTCCCACAAAGCCTTTGCCATAGCTTCCCCTGATACATTCAGTAGTACTAAATCTGAGACACAGAATCATATTGTGCTCTTTTCCTTCCGATCCAACTTCTTCCATTCTTCATCAGACACTCTCGTTGGTTTAGTACCCAGATCTACCACGATCCACTGATCTTTATCCACCAATAGATCCTCCATCTTGAGTTTCCACAACTCAAAACTATGACAATTAAATTTCTTGATCTCTATCTTTCCACTGCTCACTATCTTCTTTCACCACCATAATTGATCTCGCAGATCTCCCACTGAACAGTGTCTACCACAAGCTTGAGTGAAACCCCTCAAAAACAAAGGCATCCCCTTGAATCCAAAACATCTCTGATACCAAATGTGGGTTTTAACCCTGTACAAAAATTATCTGCATGCGAATTATAAAACACAGAAAATAAACAATGCGAAATCATAGGAGGAGCTGGATTGATCAAGATATAAATCTTATATATGTTACACCCAGAGCTTCAGTGATAGATGAATGATTACCTACTAGAATCTCTAGTTTCTCTTGTGCATTTATTGATATGCAACAAACTTGCCCACCAACGACCTTAGCCCTTGGGAACAGGTGCACATAAAACACATATACATAGAGATTTTCCCTTGGATCCCAAAACTGGGACTACCAACTTGATTTTTCATGTTCCAATACATATTTATACATGCCGAAGCATCCAATACCATGGACCGAAAACCATCGCGTCCAATAACCCCATCAAACCCCCTCTGACCTCCCCCCTTCTAACCCCCGGTTGACTACGTGGGGTAGTCATGGAAAGAATATAACACAGCCCAACAATATTTATATAGATAGTATTAGCTCCTTTTATATATTGTGAACCATTTGATAGATTTGACTTTTCTGTACAAATTGATAATTTTAAAATTGCTTTAAATTGTTGGATATTTAAGTAATTTTAAAATTGCTGAGAATATCAATGTTTTTTCATGATTCAGTTGAAGGCTCATTTTATAGCCAAAAATGAGGAGATGTGTCTTTAGAGTTGACACATGCCCCTTTAAAATAAAATTAAATAAATTATGTTTTAAATAGAAAAATAATGTCTATTATAATAAACAAAAATGAATATGCTCTAAAGTAATTAGAAGTAAAAAAAAAAAATTGTGAGTAAGATGTTTAAACTTTATACTTTTAAAAAATTCAAAATATTTCAACTAGAGATTTAATAAACTATTTGAAGATCTATATTAAACTAATTTATGTCAATATTAATAATAAAAAAAACCAATTTTAATTGCAATTATATATATATATACTATAATATATATATATATATATATATATATATATATATATATCTATATATATAGATAATCAGAATAAAAATGAAATTATGGTTAAAATGTTTATTTGATTTATATATTCTCTATATTTTACACTCTAAATAAATTTTATCTTTTTAGACTCATACTAAATCCGTACTTGATATCAATCTATACTAATTGTTATAAAAACTAATATACAATATTAAAATACAAAAGTACTCCATCTAAGTCTGTAGAATAGTAAATTTTCTGCCATAGAAGATATATTTACTCATTAATATAATGCCTTGTCCAGATTAGAAAGTCACTTTATGGAGCTGGTTCAGATTTAAAACTCATTTTATATTGTGTAGCATGATTTTTGACTCAATTGCATTAAGTTCATGAGTATAATGACATTTATCTTAATCTATTTAAGGAATAGGTATTTGATTAATAATAATAATAATAAAATGAAAAATTGTGTTAGGTTTGGATTGATTAATAATAATAATAATAATAATAATAGATTGTGTCAGGTTTTGATAGGGGAAAAGGGCATCATACCAGTGGCTGCCAAGGCCTCAACAAACTCTAAAATATTTTCAACGTATCTGTCCTACTCCACTCTTGTTAACAGGCAATCAAGAGATTGGATCTGCTTCTTACCATGATCTGTATAATTTGATTTTTCCCTAAGATTTCTATCAGAAGCCTTGTAGAA
The DNA here is from genome assembly GCA_000404065.3 of Pinus taeda. Lineage (NCBI taxonomy): Eukaryota > Viridiplantae > Streptophyta > Pinopsida > Pinales > Pinaceae > Pinus > Pinus taeda. The sequence continues at coordinate 403,698 of APFE030300415.1, read as the reverse complement.
TTGAAATTGATGTAGAACGTTGTGTTCATTGCACGTGCCCTACACCACCCTCGGAGTAGTTGGGTTGGTAGTCCTGCTGTAAGGCCGTGCCCATTTGAACTGCGTGTAACGATACTTCCTCCATGGTGGAAGGCACATTCCTCTCTCCGCCAGGTACCCCCTTGCTAGGTCACACATGATGTTGATGATCTAAAATAAATTATCTTCCTTCCCGACTAATGAAGTGGGAAACTTCTGCAGCAGGGCATTGTACTCGGCCGTCGGTCATACAATCTCGAATTTTGCTCTGAAATCCATGTACACAAAGAAACACTCGCTTTTCAGTTTCGATCACTCGATAACCACATCAATGATGTCATATATCCACTTAATTTTTTATTTTATTTTTTATTTTTTTTACTTTAACTATATTATCCTATAGTAAATTCTATGATCATTTGGAATGCAATAATTTCTTACATTCCTTGCACTTTTTGTATATGTATAAAACCATGGAATTCATTCTAAACATTGAATAAATATCAAATGCACTTTTCTTTAAAAGGCTACGAATGATTACCAATATCATAACCTGACAAATGATTAACAATATCATAACCTTAATACTATTGGTTGAGTTCCAACACTATCACAATATTCGATATTGGATTAACCTTATACTAGATATATTAATACTATAGATCTGATAGATCTTTACATTTATTCTAACTTAATGCTTGGTACTCCAGAGCCTTGGCGGGAGTAGCTTCCAGCATGTCTATCGTCCACCTACCAGATGGTCATTCCTCCTAGGAATATTCGCTGCATCAAGGGTTCTTCTGTCTCGATCCCATCCGGTGGTGGAAATTTTTCCTGGCAGCTTTGGTTATCCACAGTGTGAGTTGCGATTTCACTTATTGAGTTTTTGGTGCTCAAATGTTTGGTTTTGGCCTTAGGTGGTCAAGCTTGATCTAAGAATCCATATAGGCTTCCCATTTGATTCCTTTGCAGTTGTGGAGTAGCATTCCTTGTTTGATTTTAGCGGGGAACATAGTTCATTGCACATCTCTTACAGGTAACCAACCCCTACTATCTAGTAAGATTTTTTTCTATGGAAGAATGCATCTTTTCGTACAGTTTCTAATGTATGCATTGATATGGGTTTGGTTGCAGGAGACTTAGGAGTTTCACTGGTGGTTCGGGCTATGAAGCAAGGCACAGCCTCCGTTGCTCTGTTAGAGTGCTATGACATATTCTTTGTAGGGGTTCCGGGTATGTGTTTGCCCCTTTCAATTCTAAGGGTTCATAAGAGGTCGAGCTCCTTTGGGCACTGATAACAAGAGAGGGCTATGCTTGTTTTGTTTTAAGTTAAGATAGGCCTTTCGAGTGTATTTCGCTGCTAAGTTACAGATGTAATTTGTGAAGTCAAGCTCTGATGGCAATCTACCTTTGATGTAGGTTATTACTGTAACCTTTGATTAAAGAGGGTTTTCCTCCGTTTGACAGATACACAAATGTAATTAACTTTGAAATCTTTACGCAATTAATCTTGCTCTACATCTCTATTCTCTAAATTTGCTATGGTCTGGATGCTTAGGTTTCATTTCTCAAGTTAATATTAATATCTATTTCATACTTTTGCTATTTTCCTTTACGAATACTATGTTTATAAATTTCTGGATAAGGGTTTTATCCCAGAGGGTTTCATTCTCCTGGGTTCGATTTATAGCTATTTAGCCTTTAGCTAGCTAAGTGGATGTTGTTGAATTTCTATTATATCAGCACTAGACTTGTCTATAATGTTTATTTCAGAGCATTAATGTTTATAGGGGTCTTGACCCATGAAGAGATGGATTTTGTTGTAATTTAACGGAGCTATTGTTGTTTTGCATATTAGTCAGGCTTAGATGGAAAATCCCATTGGGAAAACCATGTTCGACTACTTCCTCTAGTTGATATTTTATAGGAATATTTGGCCTTGTAACCACTATACCAGAAGGGTTTTATATATATATCAGATATGACATTTCAGCTATAAATTTTCTTGTACTTGGAAAGTTTTTTTCAACTTTCGGCACAACCAAGAGGTTTTCTATAACAGTTAGTCACTTTAATTTTAATGAGCATATATGTCTGTATACATGTAAGTATTAGCGTCAAAGCTATGTGATTTCTAGATTTGTTCTGATATTTCGACTATAAATGTATCAGTTATCTAGCAAAATCTTTTAAATATCCTTAACGTTGTATGTTGTTTCATTTAGAAAATTTGTTCTTTCACTGACTAGGTATTTAGTAGTGATTGTATCGTATTTTGTATTTGTAGTCATAGATCTCGTTATTTATTTGTTACTGTAGCAGGTCTCTCTCTACTGTAAGAGTACATAGCAGTGTATTTCTCTATTTTAGTTCATAATTTCCATAATACTGTTGCATTCTAATTAAACATATTTATTTTCTTTCTTCTGTAAACAACATGAATTCATCTAGTTCTCTTTTATTGTTTCCTTTCTTTATTACAATTCCATCCTCATACTACTTACTCTAATGCAAGAGTTACTATTTACACAGTTTAATGCTTAAGAAACAAAGGACTCGGTACTTACTTGTAAACAAACTTAAATCAATCAATTGTGAAAGTCTATTTGTACTTCACATATTTATCCTCCCAACCATGAGACCTTCTTTCAGGAAACGTCTCCCCCCGAGCTTTTTCTCACAAGACTGATGTCTCTTGCAAGACTTAACTGTCACCGAATCCAAGCTATCTGGTCATCACCAGACTTAGCTCTCATTTCTATCTATCCCTCCAGCATGACAGAATTTCCTTTTTCTTCCTCTCCCAAGTCCTTCTCTCAGGTACTTGTTCATTACCCTCTTGGTTTCTTTCTTGGAGAATTCATAATCAGGAAAAGTAGTTAGGGCTAGGTAACTACCTATTCCCTAATTTCTTGATATGAAAGAGAGTTACAAGATTTTTTAACACTCTCAATAAATTCTCATTCTTAATTAACAAAATTTAATAAATAGTTCAAATTTTATAAAATAAAAAATCCATTCTTTTGTTTTCACTGCAGTAAATAAAATAATTACAGTTTTTCTTAGGGACATCACATCTCCCCCTCCTGAAATCAAACATCATCCCGATGTTGTCCTGCTGCAAACAGACCCGAAAAATATTCCTTCATGATCTGCTCATCCTCCCAGGTGGCCTCTTTCAGACCAAAGTGTTGCCATTGCACTTTAACCTGAGTGATAACTCGTTTCCACTGTGTTACTTCTCTCTAATCGAGTATAACCAGAGGTTCGACCAAGAACTCACCTCCGGATCGACCTACAAAAGAAATACTTTAGTAAGTTCCTTGAGCTATTACCATTTTACTTTTGGCAGATTGTACAATCATTTACCTATATGTCTTTCCAATTAATTATATGTTTAGGATCATAAACATATCTTTTCAACACCGAAACATGAAAGACATTGTCCACCCGAATATTGTTGGGTGACGCAAGTTGGTAGGCCACTAGTCCAACTTGGGCCAAGACCTGAAAAGGGCCACAAAATCGAGGTGCCAATTTTGTACACCCGCCCCATTGTAATGCAATTTTCTTTGGCCGTACCCTGACATAAACTTTGTCTCCAATTTGGAATTCCCTGAAGCTCCTGTTTCAATCAACAACATTCTTTTGTCGATCTTGTGCAGATTTTAAATTGGAGTGAACCTTCTTGAGGATTTCCTCCATTTCTTTTAGCATCTCGGGTCCCAGCATTAATTTATCTTCCAGTCCTCCCCAACTGAAAGGGGTTTGACACTTGTGCCCATACAAAACTTCAAACAGGCTCATTTGCAAAGATGTTTGATAGCCATTGTTGTAGGAAAATTCTACTAAGTGCAGGTAATCTTCCCATTTGGAATCTTTTTGCATAACATAGGTTCGCAATATGTCCTCTAACACCTGATTTACCCATTCAGTTTTCCCATCTGTTTGAGGGTGGTATGCGGTGCTAAAATTTAGTTGTGTGCCCAATCCTTCAAAAAAGGCTTTCCAAAATGCTGATGTAAATTTTACATCACGATCGGAGATTATAAATTTTGGCAATCCATGTAATCGGAAAATGCTTTGCATGAATATACTGGTGATCTACACAACCTTGTAGGTTGATTGCACGTGTATAAAATGAACAGACCGGCTCAACTTATCCACTACCACCATGATCGAGTCATTTTGCTTTTTGGACCTGGGTAATCCTATGATGAAATCGATGGAAATGGTTTCCCATTTCCATTTTGGAATTGGTAGTGGATGCAATAATCTGGCTAGATGTTGATGTTCTGTTTTCACTTGCTGACATTCCAGGCAGCATGTTAGATACTCCACTACATCCTTCTTCATGCCAAGCCAAAAGTATTCCTTCCTAAGTATTGTAATCAGCTTCTGGTATCTAGGTGGCCTGCATAGGGGATCTTATGATATTCATCTAATATTAAATATTAAATATTATTTTAATTAGGCACACACAATCTTCATTTTTAAATTAGCAAGCCTTCATGGTTTATCTCATAACCTATATGTTGTTTATGGTTGTTCAAGTTTTTTGCTTGTTGCTATAAGGACTGATATTCTGGATTTGGTCCAACTACTTCCTTGATTAATTCTTGGAAGGTGGTCTGTATCTCACTGTAAGAGATTTCATAAATGCAATGTACCTTTTGACTCAAAGCATCTGCGATCCAACACATCGGTCGATGCGGGCGGACCTGAGGCGACAGCGCAGCTAGGGTTTCTGCGATCGGGTAGCAGAGCCACGGAGGTGAGGTAAGGAGGCTCGAGAGGAGAGGGGAAATATCCTTCAAACGCAGATGAAGATCAGTAAAGGTAAACAGAAAGGCGGGAGGGAGAAAGAAATCGGGTGGGGCTGAAGGGAGCCATGGACGGAAATCAAGGGAGGGGAGAGATCCCCTCCTTCAGAAACGTGGTAGCAGGCGAAACCAGTGGAGGGGGGAAGCAAGGAATGCAGCAAGAGAATGACAGAGACGTACCAGTTCTGGGAAACCAATGGAAAGCAAGAAAGGGAAACAGATGCTTACCTAGGGCACAAAAAAAACCAAGGTACGTAATCCCTAACAATAAACTGGAAGATTACCACTGCTATATGAAGGATCATGCATTGATCTGTAAGTTTATAGGGTTTTGGCCATCTGAAAAGGATTTAACAAAATGGATTCAACTAAGATGGAAGCCCAAAAGGACATATAGATCTGAAACTAGGAGCAAAGGGCTTTTTTACAGTCATTTTTGCAAACCTAGAAGACAAGGAGAGAATATTTGAGGAGGGACCATATTTCATGAACAACGTTGGACTATTTATGAGGCACTGGGAAGATAGATACAACCCAGATGTGAAGAAACTACTGGAAGCACCCATATGGGTCAGATTGTTTGGGTTACCAACGGAATTTTGGTACCCTGAGATATTGGAAGGGATTGGTAACTTGATCTGAGCTTTCGTCAAAGTGGCAGAATCAACCAAAAGAGGAAAGTACACATCTTATGCTAGGATATGTGTGTACATGAACATAGCAGAACCCCTGCCGGAATATATAGAAGTGGAATACCACGATGAAATATGGCAACATCCAATAGATTATGAGCACATCCCCTTTAGATGCCGAAGGTTCCACGAGTATGGACATCTATACAGACAATGCCCACAAAATAGAGAGGGGGAGGCAACAAGAATTTTGGAGGAGGAAAGAAGGAAAGCAGAAGGATCAGAAATAAGCGAAAAGGGTTTCAAAGAAGTTCAGAGAAGGCAGAAACCAAGATCAGAGGGAACAAGAGGACAACCAAAAGAAAAGAATATACCAGCTAAAAACTAGAACAAGTTTCAGGTCCTTCAGGATGAGGAAGAAGAAATTGAGGAAGGAAAGAAGGTAGAAGAGGACGATGAGAATGCACCAATGGAGATTATAATCGAGACAACAGGTAAAAGTATAAGCCAGAATAGAGAAGTAGAAGTAGAGATGGGAGAAAGCTAGGAGAACATAGTGGAACAAATGCTGAAGGGATCAGACAATTGAAAAGATAATGGGACTGAAGAGGAAAGAATAATGAAGAAACTGCTTCAAGAATGGAAGGACCTAGATGAAAGATTCATACCGGAATCACAGAAACATCAATATAAGGAAGCGTTCCAAAAATACAAAGAGATGAAAGGTTGTATTCCAGAGATTGGAGCCGACCAAACAGGATCACAGGGAAATCAAAACCTGGGAATGGACGGTAGTGGCAAAGGGGGCAGAAAGAGGGGCAGACGAACAATAAATGAAATGACTCAAGCAGTGGGAGAAACACTAGTCAATTCAGGAAGAGTGATACCTCTGTCAGAGGTATTTCAACAACCCTCAAAAAGTTATAAATGATAATTACAAGTTGGAATATTAGGGGACTCAATTGTAAGGGCAAGCAGAGATATTTAAAGGAGAGATTGAAGAAGGACAAACCCAGTATAATGCTAATTTAGGAAACAAAAATGGATCAGCAACAGTTGCAAGAAATAATGAAAAGGATGAGACCTAAATATGAGGTAATGGCTCAAGACGCGGTTGGTTCAGCTGGAGATCTAGCAATTATATGGAATCCTGAGGAGGTAATTTTTGAAAACTGGATTAGCCTCCCTAGAATATTAACAGGCTTGTTTAGGTTGATAGGAATGGAGGAAAGAATTCTCATCTCAGGGGTTTACGGCCACCACTTACCCTGGGACCAGAAGGATTTCCTAAAGATTGTGCAGGTAATAAGACGAATCATTCTTGGTAACTTATGGATAATAGGAGGAGATTTTAACTTGATCCGCGACTTAGGCGAAAAGAAAGGAGGTATAAGGCGGCCAGATCAGAGCATGGAGGAGTTTAATGAGTTAATTACAGAGCAGAGACTAGTTGATATCCCCACAACTAACGGTGTCTTTACATGGAATAATAGGAGGGGAGGAAAAAGCCAGATAGCTTAAAGGTTAGATAGGTTTCTCTTATCTGAACAAATATTGAACCAGGATGTATTCATAGAAACAAAAATCCTTCCAGGACTAGGATCGGACCATTGGCCGATTCGACTAGAAATGGATATCAAGAAAAACAATGGCAAGAAACCTTTTAGATTTGAGGCCTTCTGGCTCAGAAATCTGGATTTTTTACATAAAATGGAAGAATGGTGGACCCAGAGTAGAGTTAAAGGGAAAGGAAAAATGCATACCATTCAATTGAAGCTCAAGGAAATTAAAGGTAAAATTAGAAAGTGGAACAAAGAGGAGTTCGGGAACATCATGGAGGAAAAACAGAAATTGGAGAAAGAAATGGAAGACATTCAGCAGAGCATAATCTTGGAAGGAAGGGATGAAGAACGAAGTAAGGAGGAGGGTAGAATAATCAACCAACTAGAAGAGAGAAGAAAACATGAGGAGATTATGTGGAGGCAAAAGTCAAGGATTAAATGGTTGCGCGAGGGTGAAAGGAATACAAAATTTTTTCATCAAGCGATGATACAAAACAGACAAAGGAACCGGATCTTTTCAATTAAAAATGCGGAGGGGGAATGGGTAATAGAACAGGGAGGAATTGAAAAAGTCCTAGTGGATTACCATAAAGAGATTCTCAATGAATCGCAAGAGGCACAGGGAGAAGAAATTGATCATATCTGCAATAAATACCAAAACTCATAACAAGAGAACAGAACAAGGCATTGATGAGGGCAGCTACTATGGAAGAGGTTGAGGAAATTTTTATGAATATGAAAAAAGGCAAGGCTCCAGGGCTCGATAGATTCAGAGTAGAATTCTATCAGGCGGGTTGGCACTTCTTGGGGCAGGAAATCTTAGAAGTTGTTGAGGAATCAATATTGAAGCAAAAGATCTGGCCAGGTATTAACTCGACCTTTCTAACCCTGATCCCTAAAAGTAACAAGTCGGAGGATGCTCAAGGATTTCGCCCAATAGTATTATGCAATGTCATTTATAAGATTATAGCCACTCTGATAGCGAAAAGATTAAAGCCTTTACTCCCGATTATCATCTCTCCAGAACAAACTAATTTTGTCGAGGGGCGACAAATATTGGATGGACTAATAGTTACACAGGGGATGATTCATTCCCTAAACTAGAAGAAGCAGCGGGGAATGATGATAAAACTAGATCTTTCAAAAGCCTATGACCGCTTGAGCTGGAGATACCTTAGAATGGTGCTGGAAGCTTTTGGTTTCGAAAAGAGATGGATTGAATGGGTATACAGCATGATCTCAACTCCGATCTTCTCAATACTGGTAAATGGTATCCCAACGAATACTTTTAATGCAACAAGGGGTATAAGACAAGGAGACCCCATCTCTCCTTTTCTATTCATAATGGCAGCTGAAGGGCTTGGGAGAATCATGAAAAGAGAGCTAAGGGAAAAGAGAATTAAAGGCTTAAAACCATGGGGAAACAACCTGGCAATAACGCATCAGCAATTTGTAGACGACATAATGCTATTTGGAGAAGTCTCTATAAAAGAGGTAAGGAATATCAAAAGAGTGCTTGAAATCTTCATGGAGGCTTCAGGAATGGAGGTAAATAAAGAAAAATCTTTTACATTTATATTTAACACCCCTGATTCCATCAAAGCTCATCTAACTAGAACTTCAGGCTTCAAACAGGGGGATCTCCCCACCAAGTATCTGGGGAACCAGCTGGATATACACCCCACCCATATGAAAAACTGGCAGGATGTTTTAGATAAAATAAAGAAACGCCTGGCAAGTTGGTCATTTAGGTCTTTGGACATAGTGAGTAGAATAGTCTTGTTAAAATCAGTCCTACAATCGATCCCTATCTACCCTTTGTCCATCAGAGCAGCGTCCAAAGGAGTATGCACAAAATTGAAAGAAATATTTGGGAAGTTTGTTTGGGGAGGACCTAAACAACAGAGGAAATGGGCCTTAGTCTCATGGAAAAACCTGGTTAGAAGGAAAGATGAAGGAGGATTAGGTATAAGGGATCCGGAAATGCTAAATAAGATTTTAGGCGCCGAATTATGGTGGAGATGGGTACAAGGAGGAAAGGATGTGTGGAAAAGAATATGGGAAATAAAATATAACATGCTGGACTCAATAGAAGGTAGACTGAGAATTGAAGAAGTCCCTAAAGGATCCTCTATATGGGAATTGGCAAGTTAGAACGGAGAAGTGGTCAATAAACATGCTTTTTGGGAAATTCGTGAAGGAAGCAGCGCCAAATTTTGGGAGGATGGATGGCAGAAGAAAGATAAAATGTCAGAGATACAAACCTTACAAGAGATTCAACAGAAAGCGAAGAGGGTAGGTATGGAGTATGTTAGAGATTATTGGCAAAATGAAGAGAACATTGGAATATGGAGGACCTAGAGGAAACCAGAGGAATGGTTTGAAAATATAAACCAAGAAATGGAGAAAATCTACACTAAAGAAGTAGAATTGAGAAAAATTAAAAATCGACAAGGAATGGACATTCTCAGGTGGGGAAGATCAATGAAAGGGACTTTTACAGTAAAGGAAGCCTACTACTTAACAACAAAACAAGAAAGGGAAGATGGTGCAATGGATTGGAGAATAATTATGGAAGGAAAATGGTGGCCGAAAATCACAATATTTGCATGGCTGGTCAGTAAAGGACGGATCCTAACCTGGGATATAATCCAGAAGAGAGGCTATCATGGGCCCTCGAAATGTAGCCTTTGCAGCAGAGAAGAGGAAAACTAGGAGCACATTCTAAATAAATGCCTTTATGCAGGGAACTTATGGGAGAAGATCAGAGCGCTCTTCGGGAAGACAATGAGAGATCCAAGTAGCATTCAGAACACCATAACGCAATGGGGCAAATGACAATTTCACAACAAAGTAATAAGAAGAATATGGAACTTATTGGTAGGGTTTGTGATATGGTTCCTCTGGAAAGAATGCAATAGGAGAATTTTCAGGGGACAAAGCTATCAATCCGAAAGAATTTGGGAGGAGGTGTGCAAGTCGATCAAGGAAACTTTTCTATCAGAGACATGGGAAGAGGAGGACTGGAGAATGAACCAAGAAGAAGGAGGAATAGCTTCCAAATTACATATGGAATTCAGTATGATTTATCCCAGAAAAGAGAATAAAAACAACCCTCAAGCTCAAAGCCCCAACCAATTCAGATATCCAGGAGAGCATTTCATAAAACTGAACTTTGATGGGGTGTCTAAAGGTAACCCTGGACCAGCAGGCCTAGGAGGTATCTTTAGAGATAGCAAAGGAAAAACTAGGTGGGTTTTTGTGGAATGGGGAGACAAGATGACGAACAACAAAGCGGAGCTCTGGGCAGTACACCAAGGATTGAGAATAGCAGTGAGAAACAGATACATGAACCTGGAGATAGAAGGGGATTCGCAGATAACGATAGGGATGCTACGCAAACTAAAGGATGGAAAGAGCTAGGAGAAAGTTGCAAAAAGTTGGAGGACAGTGGGCATTATTCAAGATATAGCGGTTCTGTTAAACAGAATCGAATACAAAATAATAAATCATGTGAGACGCAATGGGAACAGGGTGGTGGACCTCTTGGCTAATTGGGGGAGTAAAGAGGCGACCAGCAGTTTGGACAGGTGCTGGCCATCATTGGAAGCGGACCAAAGCTAGGGAGAACTTAAAAACATAATCACCCAGGACCATAATGAAGCAGTCATAGTTTGAAAGAATGAGGACAAGACACCCGATCGGGATGTGCAAGGTGGCAAGACGGGTAATAAGTGCTCGACAGTGTGTAAGGCAGGTAAGAATAGACGGGCCTCGGGGAATGATCATCACGGGCAAATGGATCGGTGAGAGGGATCTCCGATCAAGGCGAAAGGATGGCAAGGTACAGGCGGAGGACGGTGGAGGCGTCAGGATGTCAGAAACAAGGCAGGGAAATGATAGCATGGAAGAATGGGACAGCAGAGCGGTAAGTGACGTAAGGTATAAGCGCAAAAAGAGGGGAGGCGTAGGAGAGAAAGGGTGGCAAAGCGGAACGAGGGAAATTTCATGCAGAGAAATAGGAGAGGGTGGCGATAATAATTTGCACACAGTCAGGAGAGAGGGAGGATTAAGGAGCCAAGTAGAGAAAGTAGGGACACGAAGAAGGAGGCAGAGAAGCGAGGGAAGAATGGCAGCAGAAGGGAGTATGTTGGCAGGCAGATGGATGAGGAGCAGGGCAGGAGAAGAAAACTAGGGTCGAGGGAACCAGGACGCGAAAGGAAAAGGAACAATGGAGGGGGATACAGAGCAGTTTTATATACCTGTGTATGTCGATTCAGAGAGTGGGAGCGAAGACATCGAAGCGGAAAATGGGACGGCAGAAAAAGGGACTGCAAATCGCAGCCGAAATGGGAGGAATACAGGAAACAGGACCGTGAAAAGAGGAAGGGAGGAAGCTGAAGGAATTCAGGAACGGGAGGAAGAGAGCGGAAGACGGAGTCGAGGGCGAGGTCAACAAGGCAGGGGAGGCCAAAGGAGGCGGGGAGTAGCAGCGGATAGAAGCAGACGGGGTCGGCGCTGTCGAGAAGGTACGTTGGAAGACGGGGAGACCAGCGCTGAAGGGGCAGGTAGACAGGGAAGGAGGACTATTGAGACACAGGTTCGGGCAGCTGAGAGAGCCTACAGCAAGAAGACTAACCCGAAATCAAAAGGATAATTGAGCACTGGGAGGGCAAGGCAATTCAGGCACAGTCTGAGGAAGAAATGGAGGACTGGGTGCATCTTCTGCCAGATCCAGGACATACTTGAGGCCGAATGACTTTATATAAATAGTTTCTGCACTTATATTGGGTCATGAAAAGGCTTATGGCCAAGGCTATGGAGCAGATAGCCTTGGAAATGGTTGAATTATCACAGGGGATCCCAAACCTGAAGAAAGAACTGAAGAACATCCTAATCACTCTTCTCATGCAGGACAAGAGGTTGGAGGATCTTCAGCAGCAACTAGAGGCGAATGGCTTGGTAATCAAGAAGGAGAAGGAGTAGCAAGAAGATGCTGGGAATCAATGAAGAACAAGTATGGTTTTTTAAATAATTTAGAAAATGCAATTCTTAGTTTTCATTAGCTATGTATAGGATCTATGTTAATTTTTACTTGTAGTCATATGACAATAGTAACAGTTATAAGGTTGATGTTTACAAAGCCTGGAAGGATAGGCTGAAAACATTTTATTTTTGGTTAGTAGTTAAAAACTATAGGTGGTCAATAAACCCGGTTTCCCCTCGGGGCGGGTTGAGACCACCTTAAGATTGTAGTGGTTTCATTTTTTTTAATAGAAAATGGTAACTCCCCAGCTTACAAAAAAAAAAGAGCATCTGCGATCCAATTCTTCTTACCCTTCAAGTGTTTGATTTCAAAATCAAAACCTCTTAAGAAGTCAATCCATCTGCCTTGTCTTGCATTTAGAGTGGGTTGTTTAAAGTAGTTGGTTAAGTTGTGATGATCAGTCATTAGGAGGAATTTATTTCCCATCAAATAATGCCGCCACATTTTTAGTGCATGAATGACAACTATTAACTCTAAATCATAGACAGAATACTTTTGTTTGTACTCCTTGAGTTTCCTATACTCATAGGAAATTACTTTTCCTTCTTGCACTAAGACCCCACCCACTCCTTCCTTGCTAGCATCAGTTTAGACTACATAATCCTTATTTGGATCTGAAATGCTCAGAATAGGCATAGTGGTTAGTAAATTCTTAAGCTGGTCAAAGTTTCTCTGGCATTTTGCTATCCACTTGAAGGCTTTTCCCTTCTTCTGTAGGGAGGTAATGGGGTATGCTACTCTAGAAAAACCTTCAACAAATCTCCTGTAATACTTGGCTAGACCCATAAATGATCTTATATCTGCTACATCCTTTGGTAAAGACCACTCCATTATGGTATTTATATTTTCTGGTTCCACAAAAACTCCATCCTTGGTAATGATGTGGCCTAGATATTAAATCTGTTCCTTAAAGAAATCACACTTGCTATACTGAGTGTATAACTAGTGTTCTATAATAGTTTGTAGCACTATTCTGAGATGCTCTTTATATTCTTCTATACCGCGGGAATAAATCAGTATATCATTAATGAAAATTAACACAAATTTATCCAAATATTGATGAAATATATTGTTCATAAGACACATAAAGGTTGTGGGAGCGTTGGTCTCTCTGAAGGGTAAGACCACGAATTTGTAATGCCCATAATGAGTTCTAAATGTTGTTTTTGCTATATCTTCTTCCTTTATTCTAATCTGATGGTACCCTGAATGTAGATCAATCTTTGAGAACATTGTCTCTCCCTTCAGTTGGTCGAATAGTTCATCAATGTCAGGTAAGGGGTATTTATTTTTAATAGTCAGCTTGTTTAGCTGGCAATAATCCATACACATGTGCAGAGTTCCATATTTCTTTTTAACGAACATCACTGGGGCTCCCTATGGTGACACACTGAGATGAGTGTATTTCTTTTCCAATAGTTCTTGTAGTTGCATTTTTAATTCTGTCAACTATAGGATACTCATATGATATGAGGCTCGGGATACCAGACCTGCTCCTGATACCAATTCAATAGTGAAGTCTATATCTCCTTTTGGAGGGAGTCCTGGAATTTCCTTAGGAAATACATCTGAAAATTTTTATATTATAGGTATATTTTCTAAAGAATTTTTCTTTTCCTTCGAGTTGGCAAATCCTACGTGAATTGCATAAATTTGACATCCTTTTCTTATACATTGTGCCAATTGTGAAGCAGTATTCGGTCTTAGTTTTAGTGGCCTTAAAATACCCTACATTTCCCGCCTTTCTCCTTCCTCATCTATATAGGAGATGGTTTTATTTTTACAGTTTATAAGGGAACAATGTTTTCCAGCTAGTCCATGCCTAATAAGACATCATAGGATCCTAGAGGCGACACGTTCAGATCTACCTTTAGGGATTGATCTTCGATTTTCAGCATGTAATTGCTGACTTTAGCCAATACTCATCTTTTTGCCCCTATGGCTAACTGTACTAACCCGAAATTCTTGAATTTGACAACTTGCAAACAACATTGATTAGCTATCTTAGGGCTAACTTAACTTAGAGTAGCTCCTGGGTCAATTAAAATAGAAATATTTTTGGTCAAAAATTCTACCTTCAAATTCCACCATGGTGGGTTGGTATTCTGCCTGGTGGTCTTCAAGGGCAGCATTAATTTTAGGAATGCTCTGAGCTACTTCTCCTATAGTGGATGCCTCTTGAATTTGCAAGATTTGATTTGTTCCTTTGCGATTGGGATAATTTCTAATGTAGTGTGGTCCTCCACATCGCGAGCATTGTACTGGGGGTCTTGCTGCGAGTTCGACTTCTATTCATCCAACTATTCATTGGTCTTGGATTGATTAAGAACTCTAAATCTAGTCTAATTTCTTTTAACATTTCAATTAATATGACCCTTGTGAGGTCCTTTATTAAATACAATTTTGGTCCCCTTGCTGTCAACAGGGAATTTAATCCCCTTTTTATTAGTCCACTTTCTTCCTATATCTCCTTTCTGTCGGTTTTGCTGATAACATATTCGAGCTTTCCTTATAACCTCAACGATGGTTTTTGGGTTGTCAAATTCAAGGAACTCCTCCATAAATAAAGGTACACTACTAACAAATCATTGCACCTTTGCCTTATCCTCTCGTATGTAAGGTACATGTCGAAGTAAAGATGTAAATTTAGTGATGAACTCGTCCATGGTCAGTTGTCCCAATCTTAAGTCATGAAACTCCTTTGCTTTTTCATCATAGAATCGATCGGTTAAATATCTTTTTTAAAGTACCTCTAGAATTTTTCCCATGTAATGATTTGTTCATTTACTCCACGCACAGTCTTTAACTCCTCCCAGCATAGGGTGGCTTTCCCTTGTAGCTCAAAAATGGCCAGGTGAGCTTTTAAGTTATGGTCGTATTCATACAACTAGAAGTACTTATTCATATTGATAAGCTAGGCTTCCGCTGCCTCCTCTTGCTCACCATCAAAGAGGGGTGGTTTTATTTTCCGGAATTCTCCTTGCAGTTCTATCCATTATCATTTTTGTGTCATGTGTTCTGATGCACTATCAGATTTGTCTTCCTGATTTTCTTCACCCCCCTTCTGTCTCTTGGTACTTTGTTCGGTATCCCTATTCCCCAAATATTTGTGCATATTCCGGGGTGGGAATTGGCTAACGTTGGTTCTGTCTATTCGATAGGATTTTCATAATGTTCTCCTATTCCTGCATCAGCCTTGCATTATCTGTTCTCATTCGAGCCATTTCACTTTTCAGCTCTTCTACTGTTTCCAGAATAGCAGTATTGGTGTTGTGTGGTTCCTCTCCCAATTGCACCCATACTTCAGGGTTAGTTTCTGAAATTGTTGCAGGTCCTAGCAATGGCATGGCTCCATGTGGTGTGTTTCTTGTTCTCGTCATGCTAGTTGTTTGGACTTGTTTTACTGTAAACAACAAAATTCATCACTCAACTGTTTAAACATTAGCTCTTAAAGGCCTCAGTTTTGTAACCTGAGTGTCTGATACCACTTGTCATAGATCCACTTAATTTTTTTTCTTTTTTCTTTACTTTAACTATATTATCCTACAGTAAATTCAATGATCATTTGGAATGCAATGATTTCTTACATTCCTTGCACTTTTTGTATATGTATAAAACAATGGCATTCATTCTAAACATTGAATAAATATCAAATGCACTTTTTTTTAAAAGGCTACGAATGATTACCAATATCATAACCTTACGAATGATTAACAATACCATAACCTTAATACTAATGGTTGAGTTCCAAGACTGTCACAATATTCAATATTGGATTAACCTTGTACTATATATATTAATACTATAGATATAATAGATCTTTACATTTATTTTAACTTAATGCTTGGTAATCTCGATCCTTGGTGGGAACAGCTCTCGGCATGTCTGTTGTCCACTTGCTAGATGGTCCTTCCTCCTCAGCAGATTCGTTGCATCAAGGGTTCTATTGTCTCGATCCCATCCGGCGGTGGAAACTTTTCCTGGCAGCTTGTGTTATCCATGGTGTGAGTTGCGATTTCACTTATTGAGTTTTTGGTGTGCAAATGTTTGGGGCTAGCCTTAGGCGGTCAGGATTAATCTAAGAATCCTTACAGGCTTCTCGTTTGATTCCTTTGCAGTTGTGGAGCGGCATTCCTCGTTTGATTTCAATGGGGAACATAGTCCGTCGCGCATCTCTTATAGGTAACCAAACCCTACTATCTGGTAATATTTTTTTCTATGGAAGAACACATCTTTTCTTACAGTTTATAATGTCTGTGTTGATATGGGTTTGGCTACAAGAGACTTCAGAGATTCATTGGTGCTTTGGGCTATGAAGCAGGGCATAGCCTCCATTACTCTGTCACGGTGCTATGACATATTCTGCATAGGGGTTTCAGGTATGTGGTTGCCCCTCTTCAATTCTAAGGGTTTAGAAGAGGTCAAGCTCCACTGGGCACTGATAACTAGAGAGGGCTATGCTTGTTTTGTTTTAAGTTAAGATAGACCTTTCGAGCATATTTCGTTGCTAAGTTTCAGATGTAATTTGTGAAGTCAAGCTCTAATGGCAATCTACCTTTGATGTAGGTTATTACTGTAACCTTTGATTAAAGAGGGTTTTCCTCCGTTTCACAGATACATGAATGTAATTAACTTCGAAAGCTTTACGCAATTAATCTTGCTCTGCATCTCTGTTCTCTAAATTTGCTATGGTATGGATGCTTAGGTTTCGTTTCTCAAGTTAATATTAATCTCTATTTCATACTTTTTCTATTTTCCTTTACGAATACTATGTTTATAAATTTTTGGATAAGGGTTTTATCCCAGAGGGTTTCATTCTTCTGGGTTCGATTTATAGCTATTTAGCCTTTAGCTAGCTAGGTGGATGCTGTTGAATTTCTTTTATATCAGCACTAGACTTGTCTATAATGTTTATTTCAGAGCATTAATGTTTATCGGGGTCTTGACCCATGAAGAGAGGGATTTTGTTGTAATTTAACGGAGCTACTGTTGTTTTGCATATTAGTTAGGCTTAGAGGGAAAATCCCAATGGGAAAACCTTGTCCGACTACTTCCTCTAGCTAATATTTTATAGGAATCTTTGGCCTTGTAACCACTCTACCAGAAGGGTTTTATATATATATCAGATATGACATTTCAGCTATAAATTTGTTTGTGCGTGGAAAGTTTGTTTCAACTCTTGGCCCATCCACGAGGTTTTCTATAACAGTTAATCGCTTTAATTTGAATGAGCATATCTGTGTGTATACATGTACGTATTAGCATCAAAGCTATTTGATTTCTAGATTTGTTCTGATATTCCGACTGTAAATGTATCTGTTATCTAGCTAAATCTTTTAAAGATCCTTAACATTGTATGTTGTTTCATTAAAAAAATTGTTCTTTCACTAACTAGGTATTTAATAGTGACTGTATCATATTTTGTATTTGTAGTCAGAGATCGAGATCGCGTTATTTATTTGTTACTGTAGTAGGTCTCTCCCTATTGTAAGAGTACATAGCAGTGTATTTCTTCATTTTAGTTCATAATTTCCATGACATTGTTGCATTCTAATTAAACATCTTTACAGTCTTTCTTCTGTAAACATAATTCATCTAGTTCTCTTTCACTGTTGCCTTTCTTTATTTGCTATAGTTCTGTCCTTAGACTACTTCCTCTAATGCAAGAGTTATTATTTACACAGTTTAATGCTTAAGAAACAAAGGACTCAGTGCTTACCTATAAACAGACTTAAATAAGTCAGCTCTTTTCTAAAAGTCTATTTCTACTTGCTTTCACGCCAAGTCTCCCCCCGATCTTTTTCTCACAATACTGATCTCTCTTGCAAGACTTAATAGTCACCGAATCCAAGCTAGTCTATTTGTACTTGCTTTCAGGCCAAGTCTCCCCCTAAGCTTTTGCTCACAAGATTGATCTCTATTGCAAGACATAATAATCACCGAGACTTAATAGTCACCGAATCCAAGTTATCTAGTCATCACCAGATTTAGCTTTCTTTTCCGTCTGTTTCTATAGCATTGTAAAATTTCATTTTTCTTCCTATCCCAAGTTTTTCTCTCAAGTTTTTCTCTCAGGTACTTACTCATTACCCTCTTGATTTCTTTCTTAGAGAATTCATAATCAAGAAAAGTAATTAGGGCTAGGTAACTACCTATTCCCCAATTTCTTGATATAAAAGAGTGATTTGTTTACTCTTAGTAAATTTTGATTCTTAATTAACCAAATTTAATAAATAGTTAAAATGTTAAAAAAAATAAAAAAAAAATCCCATCTTTAATTTTCACTACAGTAAATAAAATAATTACAATTTTTCGTGGCAACATCATAGGGCGTAATCGCCTGCACACTCAAACGGATATCAAACATTTAAAAACACGAAAGATAAGAATGGCCACAAAAGCGGAGTTGGGAAGTGTTGGTATTATACTATTTGTAGAGGACTAAGTGATCTGCAGGATTATATCCAGTCGTTCTTTCCCACCGTGTCTTGCAGATGGCAGCGTTGTACCCTGCGAGTCGTAAACTGTTCATAACAAATCGGCGAGAACTCTTCTCCTCCGCATTCTCGACAGCATTAACGACCGCTTTAACCTTGGCCATCGCTATAGCTTTCTCGGCAATCCGCAGTAGACCCACCTCAAATACACTGCTCTTGCTGGAACATATACCCTGCAGACACACACCGTTCCAAGTTTAGCCGAGTTTATCTACCGCGGCCAAAAATTGATGATAAAAAAGAGAGCTACATTCCATGAATTTTTAGACAGAAACCGTCGAAAGTAAACTTGATTTTCCCAGACCGGAGGACTATTAGGTTTTTTTTTCAACTATAGTCACCGTTATTGAGTGGCTGTTACATTGGGAATCATCTAGGCAGATGTATTTGAGGGATCTACACTTTTGTTTATTGGTTAGGGCTTACCTGAATAGCATCGAGAATATTGGATTTTTTATTTTAAAAATAATGGCATCTAGGAGATTTGATTTTTATATTAAAAATAATCCCCACAAATTTATTTAAAAAATTTACGCCTTTGTAGAATTGAGGCTTCTGTGATCCATCAACCTTATAAGAAGAGCTTCGGCGCAAATCACATATAGAAAGACATTTATTTACGCCTTTGTTTATTTGGTCAAATTTATTCTAATAACATCCAAAAAATTGACCTTGACTTTTTACTTAACAAAATATTTATTCATGAAAACTTCATTAACTAAACTATCTCTTAACTCAATAACTAAACTATCCCTCCCTTAAAACTAGAAGACTATTCTCGTCACTAAGATTTTATTTCTAAATTAAAACATCTTAAATATAAATAGACAGTTATTTCTGAATCAAAGTAAGGGTTTCGTATCAAAGCTTAAATATCATAAGATAAGTAACATTGCAGAAAAATCGTTCATGAATTACATTGTAAATATGTATAGGGAAAGTGTATTTTTTAGGCATTCCAAAGTAAATATGGATTTTGGATTAAAATTAGACTCACTTTTACTGAGGTTAAATAAATTAATAAACTGTTAAAATATAAATCCTATAAATTATTTCCAGAAGAAGAGGTATTATATAAATTTATTTTGTATATTATCAAAACAAAGTATAAAATTGAAAACAAATTTTTATGGAATAGATAAAACTAGGAAATTGGTATAAAAGTATGTTTTAAATTAAACAGATAAACAGATAAATTATTTAGAAGATTTTTGTATGACGCAACTGTTATAAATATAGTTTAGTATTAAAAACGGATGATATGAATTTTTTCTCATTTAAATGAGGTGAAAAGATATAGTTTTATTCATTTAAAATTAAATGACATTTATAAATTAATAGTGTTGTAAAAAAATCACTATAAACATATAAATAAAATATAATAGGTTAATAAAATATTTATTATATAGGAAAAAATAAATTGAATTAAAAAAATGTTGATGATGATTAATTTTTCTCATTAAAGATAAAGAATCTAATTAAGATTCTTCGAATTTTGTTTTTTACTATTTAGAAA
Organism: Pinus taeda; assembly: GCA_000404065.3. NCBI lineage: Eukaryota > Viridiplantae > Streptophyta > Pinopsida > Pinales > Pinaceae > Pinus > Pinus taeda. The sequence goes on along the minus strand of APFE030300415.1, from coordinate 383,603 downwards.
AGAGTAAAAAAGTTTCCAAAATCATTATAGTTTAGAAAAAAAATTAATTAAATTAGAATTTTTATGATCCGGAAAGAGAAAAAAAAGTTCAAAATCACTATAATTAGATTAACTTAATAAATTAAGAAAATTACAAATATAATTAATGTTAAGAAATTTAAAACCAATTTAACTAATGTTAAGAAAATTGATTAGAAATATAACTAATATTAAGAAATTTAAAACCAATGTGAATAAAAAGAGTCAATCAATTACCATTAATTTATTTCTCAACAGAAGAACTCACAAAATTCAATATAAAAATTCGAATAATTTATAAGAATATGAACAAAATTGAAATTAATTAAATGAAGGATGTTTTCCAACCATACCTAAGAGAATAATTGCATCAAATCAAAAAGTATAAATGTGTGTAATTTAAACTTCGTGTTACCGCCTTTCAAAAATAAGTTTCTAATTACTCTTTACAATTATTTATTCGGAGAAGTGTTATATATGTGCTTCTGCATTATTATTATTATACAAAGGTAAATAGTTATATTATTTATAATAAATTATATATATATAATATATATAATATATATATTTATATTAATATTATATAATATGGTGGTGGCGGTGGTTTATTTTCATAAAAGTTGATATGATTTATTAAAATTTAAGAAAGTAAATTGTTAACTAAGTTTTTTAATATTTTTTTTTATAATTAAAAATATTAGTATAATTTTACGAACTTAACAAGTAATATAAATTTAAAAATTAATCAAATCAATAAGTTATATTAATTTAAATTCCATAAAAAAAATAAAATAATTATTCAAAATTCCTTTTAAAAAAATTACTACAACTAAATTTTTTTTCAAATTATTTCTAATATAAATTACTCATACTAAAAAATGAAACTTATGTACAACTTTAAACCTTTTTATTATGTATATCTTCATGGTAAAGCACAATCAACGTAATTGTATATTTTCATAGTGAAGCATAGTTAACCTAATTGAACTGCTTTTTGTTTTTGTTTTTTTTGGGTCTCTTCTATGTCATTGAAAAATTAAAAAAAAGTTATCTTATAATTTTTTATTTTATTTTTGAGTTAAATTTAAAATTTTATTGAGAGGTAGAGCCATTACTAGAGGAGTCAAGTGGACATATTATCATTCCCCCACCACCAAAGGAAGGACAACACAACTCGAAATTGAGATTGCCCTCAAAGTCTAAGAGATACTACTTGGACCTATTATCATTCCCCCACCACCAAAGGAAGGACAACACAGCTCGAAATTGAGATTGCCCTCAAAGTCGAAGAGATACTACTGAAGTAACAACTCCAATAACTCCATAGTAATAGAATGTCCATAGTGACTTAACTAATGAACCTTAACCCCTTGCAGGTAAAGGCATAAGGGGTTATTTTCCATTAAAGTGTCTTACAAGCCAATGTGCTTCACATTCATACAAACATATTGGATTATAAACATCAATGCATAGACCATGGTGACTAATAATCAATGGCCTTAGAATGTTATGATCATGCTACATGCTAAAACCAAGAGGAAGCGCGTGCATTCTTATACTTTGGAGGAACAACATAACACACCTAAATGGGACATCTCCCATGTTTCCATCATCCTAGCGCGTCCCATCTCACTCCATCTACAAAATATAATTGTAGTATTTTATTTTTAGTTTTTCTAAACTCTCTCTCTCTCTCTATATATATATATACACTGATGCTACATGAATAATATAATTAATAATTTTCTTATTTTAGAATGTAAACTTTTGTGATTCATAATATTTTTAAGAGAATTCTTCCCACAAATCACATTCCAATATTTCAAGTGAAGGCTTTTGGAACCAGTTAGTGTGGTTCATCATCATGACTTACATGTTCTGATGCAACCATGTTAATATATTATGTGGGGATGTAAAAGTATTAGTTATAACGATAGAAAATGAATGCTTTCTTTAAAATGAATGTTAAACTAGCAAAATATTTAATATGAACATTAATAAAAACTTATAAAATATTTAATATGAATTGAACTAATAAATTATTATTTTTTGAATAATTATTATAAAATAATAAATTTATAATTTTTTTTTCATTCATATATATATTAATAAATGTAAATATAAAAATAATCTTTGAATAACTATTTTCATATTTAATTTAATTAGATTTAATGATAATATTGTTCTTATTCTTCAAATAACCCTAAAATGTTGTAATATTAAGTTTTTTTTTTTTATAAGTTTATGTACGTCTTCTTTTTCTATTTATATAAAAGCAAACTAAATCCACATACTATTAATAGGTGCTCTCAACTTGCCCAATGGGAAACCAAGTCTGTTGGCTACCTATGCATATTATAAACAATCCAAAATTCATAAGTTATCAGTCTTTCTACCCAAGCAATATATACATGACTATTTAAAAACCAGTGTTTAATCTTAGGTCCCATGAGCATGCATATAAAAGAAAACTGGCTGCTCGAAACAGTAACTTAAGATCCATGAGCTCAGTCTATTCCTTGGGCTCTTCCTTTTCTGACTCGACATTCGCTGGGTCTTCAGCTGATTCTCCATTCGTTGGTGTCATTTCAACTATGCATGGAATGTGGCTCTATATTCAGTCTAATCTTATGTCCTTCTTGCATAGCCAAAAAAGTATGGTTTGCATGTCTCATTTATAATCTGGCATGTCTCTGATTATCAAGCCATCCCCATGAACACTTGTTCCATCGCTTTTCCAACCAGCCTTTTCATGAGCAAGTACAAATGTAAGGTCTATTTAAATTGAGAAAGTCTTCCTCTAGTATTTCCAGGATGGGAAATGAGGTCTCTCCATTCCTCCATTTCTTCCTCCAAGTCCTTTTCCCTAATACTTTCCTCCATTTCCTCAATAATTTTCCTTATCCCTTCGTCCATGCCTTTCTTATAAGCCTTGGCTACTTCCTTCACGGTCTCATCCATGGGTCGTTTTCCCATCCTTTTTCTTGAGGTTCCCATATCTTGAGATCAAGGTCCGTTATTTCCCCGTCCTCTGCAACCTCATCCTCTGGCTGCCCGCGACATGTCTCCGGTCTCTGCTACCTGTTCACAATGGAGACAGTTCAGAGTCAGGATAAAACAGCCATTACCCGTCCAAATTCCAATTGTTTCATAGGATTTTTGTCTGCCTATGCTATCTCCCCTATGTATACACTCCTCTGCTCCTAATTACTCCAATGAGCCAGGGATGGTCCTCACCTTCTCCCTACTCCCTCTGTCCTGCTTCTCTTTCAGACCCCTGGTTACTATCCCTCCTCCTTCTTCACGTCCTCCCTCCTTGGATTCTGTAACACCTTGGAAATGGTGCGACGGGCGGGCACCGGGCGCCCGGGCGCGCGCGTACACTGGGAAAGCGTGCACGACTGCACGACGACGGAGCGCGGGCAACTTCGCACCAGAAGTGACGAACTTTGCGACGAAAGGTTACATCAACCAAATGACACAACACTTATGCGACTAAGTGTTGGGTAACTTATATGGCATTGGAGAGCGGCTTGCATATGGCAAGGCCAACGATTATGATGAGCGTTGGGGGTTTGCATCATGGCGTTTTGGGAGTCGGCCAATGGGCTTTCGCCCACCCCTCGCCCAAGTTAGGAGGTCTATATATTTGTGAGCGTGGAGCACTCCAAAGGCATTCAATACGAACTCGCTCATTCTCTTCTGCCTTCGCATATCAAGTGAAAGTGCGTAATTATGATGCGCATAACTCATGCGCTCTACATGGCATATGTGCAGAGTTGATACTTGGACGACGGTTGGATGAGAGTGCCGTGAGTAGAGGTTTTGAACGGGCGATTGTGCAGGATTGACTAGAGTGTCTTGGTGACCCGGGTGGGCACTCACTCTTGGTGCAAATGTGTGCATACGCTTATGTAAAAGGTAGGTTGCCTCATGTTGTAAAATTTGGCTAAGTGTTGGCTTGGAATTTGCCAAGCACACTTGAGCGTTGTACTATTGTAAAACTGATATATAATACATTGTTGGGCAGACTGTTCGGGAGTTGCCCCTCCCCTTTATATCATGCAATTGAAGTTCTTTTATATTGTTGTGGATAATGATTAAAGTATGGGTGATCATTGATATAAAGGTCTAATGCATTTTATACTTGGTTGCGAAACACAAACTAAGTTATCGGTTGTGAATTAGGCATAGTCCACATACATTAGTATTGTTAAAAAGAAAGTGTGTGTTGGTGCCGCACCTCGCCAGCACAGTTGAAAGACCACAGTAGGCTTGGGGGCGTGACAGTTGGTATCAGAGCTTGGTGAGCTCATGATGAAGGCAGGTGTGGGTGCACTTGTGAAGAAGTGGCTGTGGTAACAGGTTCTTGCAGGGAAAGAGGTTGGTGAAACACTCTAAGTGTGACATCAAGGACTTGGTTGCAGGTGAAGCCGGTGCATGGTCGAGACTAGATTACAAAGAAGGAAGAGGCTATTGGCAATGGCTGAATCTCATGATGGGTCTAGTCATGATCCCATGGAAACTACCCTTGGGTTAATGCAGAAAGTAGTGGAAAGGTTGGAGTACTTAGAGGAAAACTTTGGAACAAAGATTGACCTTGTTGTGGAAGAACAAAAGGCATTCTTGAAGGTGAAAGAAGAACTCACTGAACTCCAAACTCAACATGAGTACACTGATTTGATGTGTACACAACTTGAATTAAGGGTCAAGGATGTTGAAGCTTCAAGGGACCACGGTCTAGTGGAGATCATGGACTTGAGGAAAGCTCTTGACGAAGCCAAGAATGAAATAACGGTGTTGAAGAAGGTCGTGAGGCATGGCTCAGGTGGAGGAGTGCCTCATGTGAAAGTCAAGGAATTGGATTCATTCGATGGTACAAGGAGTGAAAAAACTCTTGGCAACTTCTTGTGGGACATGGAGCAATACTTGGAAAGGTTGGATATATCTGATGATGAGACTAAGGTCAAGGTTGCTACTCAATTCCTCACAAAGATGCTAAGATGTGGTGGAGAAGAAGGATGGACCAGATTGCTAATGGCAGTGCTAGTGACATCACTTCTTGGGATGAGATGAAGGGAGCCTTGCAGGCCCATTTTAGTCCTCAGGATGAAACATGGGAAGCTAGGATGAAGATAAAGTTTATAAAGAAAACCAAGAACCTTCAATCTTATCAGCGAGAGTTTGCAAGTGCGGTCCTTGAGCTACCTGATATGGCGGAAAGAGACAAGGTATTCAATTTTATTGTTGGATTGAAGCCTTGGGCACGCAATGAGGTGAAGAGACAAAGGATCCATACACTTGAAGAAGCCTTTGCTGCAGTTGACAGGTTGGTTGAACACTATGATGAGACTTCTGATGATAGGAAGAAGAAGTCCGACAAACCGAAAGATAAGAAGAAAGAGGAAGCTTCGAAATCAGATGATAGTTTGAAGGCAAAGAAAGTCTTGAAGTGTTGGATTTGTGCTGGTCCACACATGGTGAAGAATTGTTCCTCTAAACCGAAGGTGGCTTCTATAGCACAAACTAATGCGAAAGATGAAGGTGCTTCTGTGGGTATGATGTAGATTCTTGGTGCTGCTGCTGCTACAGAGGTGATCTCTCGAAAGGATCCTAAGAGGAACAAGTTGGAGTATGTCCGAATGAAAGTTGGAGGTGTCGATATACTCACTATGGTAGATAGTGGGGCCTCTCACAACTTCATGGGTGAGGACACTATGAGGAAGATTGGGCTGAAATATGTTCCTATCAAGGCACATATGAAGACGGTGAACTCTCCTCCGAACGAAGTACTTGGTGTTGCTGAACAGGTGGACACTACACTTGGTGAATGGACCAGGAAGGTGGATTTCATTTTAGTGAGGATTGATGACTATGAGGCTGTACTAGGGATGTAGTTTATGAAGTAATATGATGCGATGGTGGCACCACATTTGAAGAAGTTGTATATTTACGATGGAAGGGAAGATGTACCCATAGGTGTGCCTACCTTTGGTGTGACTAGGCCTGATTGTAAGTTAGCAGTGATGCAGATGGGGGATGAGAAGAAGTTGGATGACATGAGTAAGCGTTTGTCCAAGGCAGAGACAAAGCTTACCGAAAAATCCTTGGTTATCAAATCACTTTCAGATAGTATCTTGGACTTAACAAGAAGGCTAGAGGTGATTGAGGATGAGGATGATGATGAGGTGTATTTGAGGCCAGGTAAGGACCGGGTCACTTATCTACAAAGGATGGAAGTTGAAGATCCTGATAGGTGGATTGAATTGATTAGTAAGGGTGAGCCTTCAGGCTCTCACCCCTCTACGTCTTCTTAGAGGAACAAGAAGATGGGGCTCATTGTTAGCTGCTCATGGCAGTGAGTCCCCTAAGCAGTTGAGTAGGTTTGATGGTGCAGGGATGACTAGGAATCAAGCATCATGACATGTTGCAGATGGATGGAGACTACTTCATGGACCTGAGCATGGTTTATTCTTGATGAGTTGAGAATGTGGCAGATGTTTTGGGAAACAACTGATGGTGATATGAGTTTGTTCACTCTCATGACTTGAGCGTGATGGTTGGATTAGCTACCCAACTAGTTCAGACATGGGATCCGGAAGTGCACAGGGGCATGTTGACATTGGGTTGGAGTATCACAATAGCTGGACACATAGAACACATGATGGAGAGAGGTGTTCTCTTGAGACACTTGACATGATGGAGAGAGGTGTTCTTTTGAGACACTTGACATGATGAAGAGGTGTTCTCTTGAGGCACTTGACATGATGGAGAGAGGTGTTCTCTTGGGCCACTTGACACTTGATGAAGAAGTGTTCTCTTAAGAGCACTTGGAAGATTGATGAGATGTTGGCACATGGTTGAGGTGTGTTAACACTTGTTGACATATCATGGGCAGTTTGCACATGATGGAGTTGATGTACATGATGGAGTTGACACATTGTTGCAATGGACATGTAGCTTGCGTTGGAAGGGCCAGCCATCCATGATGGAGAGCAGCATGGAGAGATTGTGGCAGGTGGTCGATGATCATGGACATCGATGACATACTTGGCATGGACTATCTTCGTGACAGTTGGTCACTTAGATGAGACATGGTGGAAATAGAGTCCTACATATGTTGCAGGGATGTTTTCCATATGTGGAGGAGTTGACATCATGGATGGATGCTTGGGGATGTCGTCGATGACGACAACGACTTCAGGTGGAGGAGGATGTAACGACTTGGAAATGTTGCGACGGGCGGGCATGCGGGCGCCCGGGCGTGTGCGCACACTGGGCAAGCGTGCATGACCGCACGACGACGGAGCGCGGGAAACTTCGCAGCAAAAGCGACGAACTTTGCGACGAAAGGTTACATCAACCGAACGACACAACACTTATGCAACTAAGTGTTGGGCAACTTATATGGCGTTGGAGAGCGGCTTGCATATGGCAAGGCCAACGATTATGATGAACGTTGGGGGTTTGCATTATGACGTTTTGGGAGTTGGCCAAGGGGCTTTCACCCACCCCTCGCCCATGTTAGGAGGTCTATATATTTGTGAGGGTGGAGTGCTCCAAAGGCATTCAATATGAACTCGCTCATTCTCTTGTGCCTTCGCATATCAAGTGAAAGTGCGCAATTGGGATGCGCATAACTCATGCGCTCTACATGGTATATGCGCAGAGTTGATACTTGGACGACGGTTGGATGAGAGTGCCGTGAGCAGACGTTTTGAACGACCGATTGTGCAAGATTGACTAGAGTGTCTTTGTGATCTGGGTGGGCACTCACTCTTGGTGCAAAGGTGTGCATACGCTTATGTAAAAGGTAGGTTGCCTCATGTTGTAAAATTTGGCTAAGTGTTGGCTTGGAATTTGCCAAGCACACTTGAGCGTTGTACTGTTGTAAAACTGATATATAATACATTGTTGGGCAAACTGTCCGGGAGTTGACCCTCCCCTTTATATCGTGCAATTGATGTTCTTTTATATTGCTGTGGATAATGATTAAAGTATGGGTGATCATTGATATAAAGGTCTAATGCATTTTATACTTGGTTGCGAAACACAAACTAAGTTATCGGTTGTGAATTAGGCGTAGTCCACATACATTAGTATTGTTAAAAAGAAAGTGTGTGGTGGTGCCGCACCTCGCCGGCACGGTTGAAAGACCACCGTAGGCTTGGGGGCGTGACAGGTTCCCTCGGGGTGACCCCCTCTCTAAGCAGCCCTAGGATAGTGAACATGGGGAGCTTCCCACTAAAATTCTCCTCTCCCTTCCTGCCTTGTTGGCTGACACCACTCCCTCACTTCGCACCATTACCACCTTTGAAGGCCACCGCATTCTTTCTTAGCTTTATGCCCGACTTCTCCTCCCAAGCTCACTCCTCTCTCTTACCAGAGCTTACCTTACCTACCCAGAATTTTTGCCTGATGAAATTTTCCGGATTCTTAGACCTCCCTGCTACCCTGATACAATCCTTCCTAGCCTTTCTATCCTTAGTCCTCAGCATAATGCACACCTCCCTATTATCTTCTATGCCCTCCATCCTTTACAGCCTCGTAGCAAAGCTACCGAGCCACTCTCTCTCATTGGTACTGCTCTGTTTGCACATCATAACCTTTACGCGAGGTCTCTCTTTCCCTCCCTAACCCAAGTTCCTTTCCCCTCCCATGATACTGAATTTTCCTTTGCAAATTACAAAGAAAAGACAGTAAATACCCGAGGTTACTCTTCCTATCCGCTGGATGCGTGTCTGGCTTGCCCATCGCTCTCCTTCGCCTTCTCCCTTGCAATCTATCCATCCTTCTTTCCTTACCCCCCCTTTCATACTCTGTCGCACCAACCTGCCATCCCATCGTCCTTACGCCACCGTCTTTACTACCTCTCCTCTTCCCAACATTCCTCACGCCACTTCGCCCGTCTAACATCCCTCTTGATATGCAATACCTCTCCATGTTCTGCGATATAATCGTGCGAGCTATGGTAAGCAGTCCTCGCACCTCCTGTCTTTTGACATCGCCATTATTTTTGTTTACCCACTACATCACCCCAATTGGGGCTGTAATATTAAGTATTATTATTAATAAAAAAGCCAAAAATTACCTACATAAATATTAGAAAAATAAAATTTACTCTTGACAAATAAAAGATAAATAATATATAAAAACTAATAATAATCATTAATAATATAAATAAAAAAGAGAACTTAAAACAAAAAAAAAGATTTAAAGATGGAAATTTTTTAATCAAAAGAAACAGGGACTAACTAATTATGTCATCCTCAAGAGAAATGATCATTATTTATATTTGAAAGTTTTTATTTTAAAATAAATCTATATTTTCCTAAATACTATAAATTTCTAAAAAAATAATTAGCTTCGGCTCACGAGTAAGGAGGTTACAATTTTGTTCTAAATATTTTTGTTTAAGAAATATAATTTTGTGATTGTTTAAAGATTAAGGAGGTTACAATTTTGTTCTAAATATTTTTGTTTAAGAAATATAATTTTGTGATTGTTTAAAGATCAAGGAAATAGATTTGACACCGCTAAAAAAACCCATGAACCAACCAAAATCTTGAAATTAAACCATTTTAACTAAAATTTTAAAAATTTCCACCAAAACTCCTATATTTTTTCACCCATTTTCCATAACGAAATTGTGACCGGCTTAGAGTACGCGGAAAGATATACATTTGAATGGCAAGTATCAAAATGTGTGAACAAAACCCGGCATATGCGAAATTATAGAATGCCCATCTTCGTTTACAATTACACGTATTTCAACATCCCTGGTTGCAAGATTGAATCGACAGTTGTTTATGGCGCACAATTAAAAATATCAATCGGCATGCCAGCAAGAAGGAATCGACAGTTATTCATGGCTCGCAATTGAAAATGCAATCGACAGGCCAACAACGTGAGGTGGACGAAACCTCCGTTTCAAAAAGACTAAATTTGCAAGTACGTGGCTTTCACGATCATCAAAATCAGCCAACTTTTACAGTAAGAATCATTGAAAACGCGAAAAAACAAAGGATTGAATGTGTCTGATGACTGAAAAGGACAGCAACTAGCAATGGCCTTTCAGTGGCCGAGGGATCATCGACTCCAACCAGCTCACTGGTGGGCAGAGGCTAAGTACAGCGACTGACTCAGCATAAATGGAAAACATAGGAAATTGAAAGAAAAAAGACAGTAGTGGGTCCACGCCATTGTCATTACGTCATGTAGACCGTAGAAATAGCGGATTTTGCAAGCGACCACCAGTAATACGTCCCCGTTGTCAACGTCCGCTAAACACCTTTTTTATCTCTTCCATTGGATAAGGATAATGTAGTTTTCAACCAATAGTATTGAAAGTTTATAAGGAATCTTTTAATTACCAATTGTAATGTAATATTATATATATTCATAGTCCCCATACCTAACACAACAAATGATAATTATCAAACTCGTCAAATGACGGACCAACCAACCCTCGCTGGCACTCACAATGGGGTTTCAGGTCTTGCCACCAATGGATTCTCAAACCCACTACCTCAATTCCTTCCTAAGGTCCTAATGGCTCGAGATAGGTCACTTCACTTGATGGGGGAGTCTCTGACTCTCAGGCCCGTCAACAGAGAAATCAACCTACGTAGTCTTGGTTCAGCCCAATAGCTTGATTTCTCAACACTTACACCTGTGTTCTGATCATCCAATTGTTGAGAGATGGAACTTTTAAATAGAAATAGTTCCATGTAGCAGAACTTCAAATGACTTGGACTTTCACTGCATCTATAAGCTATGATGTTTTTCGCTTTGCACTAGGTCGAATCCCAAATTCTCCATTTACGAGCATATCACTTGCAACCACGAATTTCACCGCTATTTCATTACATGGAAATTGCGTGAAATCCTTCTGGGCTATGGGAACCCGATTACTCCTCCCTCACAATACCAATCTCTCTTTATAGAAATCCTTGTCATTAGAAATTACGCAACATGCTAATACAGATTCCCTTGAAACCAATTCATGAATTGATTCGTTCACATTTGAAAATAAAATCATCTCAATGCAAACAATAAAGACGGTGATCCTCAAAATAGGAGATGCATGTAAATATACTCTAAAACATCAAATCCAATACATAGGGATTATTGGCGTGATTACATAATATGGGTGTGCTCTCCCCCCGACACTTTCTCTCCTTCCTATTGTATTCTATAGTTGCTTCAAACTTCTCCTCCATAAGATTTCTCGGTTTTCTCTCTTATCCGAGAAAAGGAAAAAATATATTATAAGTTAAAGAAAGTTCTAAAAGGAACTCACTCTTTTGGTAAAATTCTAAAACTTCATAGGTTTAATTATAAGGTTAATTTCACAATAAGATTTTCTTGCATCACTTTCCATTTATCTTTTTCTCAATGCAATAATTCCAATTAAGCTTGCTATGGATATAGATCCTAAAGTATTTGTAAGAAGACACTTCCTCCAAATTGTTGTTGTTGTTCTATATGAAAGTACCATATGCTATGTTCTTGGATTTAATTATCATGATTTTTTTGTCAATATTAATAATCGTACCTATATTGGAAGGAAAATCTTAGAATATTCTTAGTTCCTTTCCAACATGATAAGGAATTCTCGCCAAAAGAAAAGTATCATGAAAATAGAGAATATTAGTGATGATTTTACTAGTGAGAATTGAGCCAACACATCTTGCTTATTACAAACAATCTTATAAAACACACACACATATACCAAAAATATTAGGAGAAAAGGGACACTTTTTCCTTGACTCTGATATTATAGTTAATTTCTTCCAACTAGCTCATGGTCAACATAAAATTAGCAATAATGCTCTTAGACAACATTGTCACATTAGTCCTCAGCTCGAAAAATTTGTTTATCTCTTCCAAAGGTCTTTCGTAGGAATAATGTTTAAATATTTTCTAGTGCGAATGTAACAACCTAAGAGAATGGTTTTTTAATTGCAGTATTCCTCCACAATGACACTAAGATTAACAAGCAGGTCCAGAGTTGAATCATATCGCCTCTAGCTCTCTTTTCATGGATTTCTAGCCATATGCTAGTCTTCTTTTAAAAAATAATTGCATAAACCTATGGGGCTAGTCATAGTGGCCCTATAATTATAAAGAATTTTTTTATTCCCACTCTTAAAAATATGTAAAGTAAGCCTTGTAGTCATTATTTGGGGAAGCCATACTTCACTACCGAATTGAAGATCTTGTGAGGGATGAAGATAGACCTTTCAATTTTAAAAAAAATTAGCTTTGTAGTATTCAATGTCCTTATTATTTCCCCATTACAACTCAACCCCAAACACTATGCCTTCCAAAAAAACATTTCAACCTCTTGATAAATTCTAAATGATGTTAAAAGATTCATAATTATTATTAAGTTTAAAGATTCATAATTATTATTAAATTTAGAAATCACATTTTGCAATAAAATCATATTATTTTCTTTAATTTTACCAATTATAACATTCATCTAAAAATTTATGAGATCTAATTTAAATAGCGAAAAAAAATTGCTCTTGATTTCTATTTAAATAGGACATTTTTAATTTTTTAATAAGGTTTTTGTTTGTGTTTATTTTATTGAGATTTAAATATTCATTCGAACCATATGTAATAGTGTTTTTAAAATTTTTATATTCATTGTTATACCGATGGTTAATTGTTTTATCAAGAACTTGTTAATAAAACAAGATAGATAGCAGCGTGGCTGCTAGTCCCTGCCCAAAGAAAAAAGAAACCTTTGTAGCGGCATTCAGACATTCGTGGAATTGAACACTCCATGGTGGTCATTGAAACAAACCACCTGCATGCATTACACGTGCCCATCCGGAGTACTGGTGTACGTATCCACCCCGAAGAGCCCTATAGCCCACAGAACGTAGACCTACTGTTGGTTACCGTAGCGACTTATGTGACCCGCTTGCGACCAGACAGTTCTTATTCTAAGCCTGAGTAGCCTACCGATCCGGACAATGAGCCATCTTACTTTTAGCCTTTCGAGCCTTTGCCTCACGATTCAGAGAATACTTACGATTCATAGAGTTCTGATGAACCGAAGAAGATGCCAAATAGGCCAAAGGTTCAGGTTAACGTAAATAGGTACCATTGTTCTCACGATGAATCTACTTGGTTCAAATGGAGATGTTGTAGTAGACTGTACCGGTTTTTGAGAAAATGGAGATGTTGTAGTAGGTTGTACCGGTTTTTGAGATCCAGTCTGCTCATGAAGTTGATGTTGTAAAAATTACATTTTATAGATACTTGCTGGTACAAGCAAAGCAACATCAACATGCTTAGAATGAGCTGGAGATGGTCAAGATTCATTTGGAGGACCTCTGTACTGAATTGAAGGAAGCTTGTGGTGAGGCATAAGATGTAGAGTAGAGACTCTGAGTTGGTGTGGAAGGTCTATCCCTGTCAATCATATGTCATAGGCCGAGTGGACAGCCCCTCCATGTATGGTCCTTTTCTTACCCAACTTTGCAAGATGGCAGAGGATGATCCCCTCTTTGTAGGTAAGGAGGATTGAATACTATCCATGATTCCTGCAATATGTTCGCATATGACCAGATATCCAATTTGTTACTGAATTTCTCTGGTGTTAATTGCAGATCATCTTTACAGCATCGCAGAGAAAGGGTTTAGTACAGAAGGTGATTCTGTTGAGTACTTGTTTAACAACGGAAGGCGATTTACTAGAGCCTTGCCATTGCCAAGTGAAGGAGGTAGGGTATCTGTATATCTAGCCATATGAAAATATGTACATGAGAGAAGGGATATCCCACTGTCCAAAGGCGGTGCATTGCATCTGGCCGAACTAGTGTCAGTGGGTCATTCTGGCTATTCCTACTGAGAAATTCCTTCACGAGTATTTGGCTAAGGTACTAATTATTTTTCTTTGGGAACATATTAGGCACTCTATCTAAATTTCAAGTAAATGTAAACGCTTTGTATAAGACTCTGGAAAGCATGCAAACCAAAGAGAAAGTAGTAAAGGTTAAGTTATGATATGGTTTTGAGTGGATAAATTCCATTAAAAGATACAGATGACTAGTGATTTCCTCCGGATGAGTTATGTCCTGTCGATACAAAGTATGTGGAATTAGATTAGAATAGATTCATATTACTGGTTTTCTCCTATTCCCTGTTTGAATGGTTCGCTCCGAATTAGTTTAATTATGTTGTAGGGATAAAGAAAACTAATTGAGAATAGGGCATTACTGGCAGGCAGACCAATCCATGCCCACATCCATCAGAGCAGATTAACACCTTAGGCATATGACCAGATATCCAATTTGCTACTAAATTTCTCTAGTGTTGATTGCAGATCATCTTTACAGCATAGCAGAGAAAGGGTTTATTACAGATGGTGATTCTGTTGAGTACTTATTTAACAACGGAAGGTGATTTACTAGAGTCTTGCCATTGCCAAGGTATCTGTATATCAAGCCATATCAAAATCTGTACAGGAGAGAAGGGATATCCCACTGTCCAAAGGTAGTGCATTGCATCTGGCCGAACTAGTGCCAGTGGGTCATTCTGGCTATTCCTACTGAGCAATTCCTTCACGAGTATTTGGCTAAGGTACTAATTATTTTGCTTTTGGAACATATTAGGCACTCTATCTAAATTTCAAGTAAATGTAAACGCTTTGTATAAGACTCTGGAAAGCATGCAAACCAAAGAGAAAGTAGTAAAGGTTAAGTTATGATATGGTTTTGAGTGGATAAATTCCATTAAAAGATACAGATGACTAGTGATTTCCTCTGGATGAGTTATGTCCTGTCCATACAAAGTATGTGGAATTAGATTAGAATAGATTCAGATTGCTAGTTTTCTTCTGTTCCCTGTTTGAATGGTTCACTCTGAATTAGTTTAATTATGCTGTAAGGATAAAGAAAACTAATTGAGAATAGGGCATTACTGGCCGGCAGACCAATCCATGCCCACATCCATCAGAGCGGATTAACGCCTCACAGGTATTTAAAAGACACGCTTGTTAACATGTATGTTAGTTGCAGTGCTTAAATCATGGTTGGTCTAATAGTAGAATCACTTTAATCATCAAATTTGGTGTCAGCCCCATAAAATCTACAGTCTTTAATCTTGGTAAATGTTTTTAACAGTGACAGAAAATGGCAAGAACCAGACACAGGACTGAAGATTTCAGGGAAGCTGTTTGCATCATTGCATCAAAGCAGGGATTCGATAAGGTTACTGATCCATCCTTTATAATAGTACCTTGCATTTGCACTATTTTCTTAATTTATATCTTATGAATATTGGATTCCACGAGGTACCAAAGCACTGATATTACCTTTGCTAAATCTCCTCCACTTCATGCCGGAGTGATGAAGCCAGTTATAATTGAAAAACCCACTATTGAGACACTAATTCAACGAGCTGGTGAAGTTTGCAGGTTCTATTCCAGCAAAACGGATATGGCCGCTGACGTCGAATACGGAGATTCCACTATAAAGCATCAGACTCCGAGTGCAACCCATGGAGAAAGGGATGAATCCGGCTCGAATGAGTTCAAATATGCAGAGAATAAGCGTTCTGTAGTTGGAACGACCATAGGAGTTGGCACCTGTTCGATGTGTTGGCAGGCGTACATGTAACGGTGGTAACGGTGGTACATGCAGTGGAAGGAGTACACCGCAGGTGTATTGTAAGAGTAGTTGGAACGGCCATAGGCCCTTTTGGGCGATCCAGATAATGTATATATATGCCTTAACATAAAATGTTTAAGACTTAATGCTAACATTAATTCAACATTAATTCATAGCGTTTGAAATGGTGTTTAAAATGGTTGTTTACCCTAAGCTTTGGCCTAACTTTTGAGCGTGTATACCTCATTTTGAGGCCAAATAAGATGAAGATTTCATTGATTGGTTAAAAGCATAAAAAAATAAAAAATATTGTATTGGTTTATGTGTCATTTCAAGAAACTTTGTTTTATGTTAAAATAGGTTTATTGATTATCATGTCAAAGTAATACTTTCATATAATTAAATCCATATTTAAATAATCTCAAAATAATATTATCGACTCAAATCAATTACTATAGTCCCTGCCAGCCCAAAAAAGCAAGGACTAAAAAATAAGGTTGTAATAAAATTGTGATAAAATAAAACTTATACTTTCATATAATTAAATCCATATTTAAATAATCTCAGAAGGGATGACGTTTACTTATACCAAAAATACAAGCGTCCTTATTGATAAAATTTTCATTCACGAAGTTTTTATACCCAGGAAAATTTGAAGTTAATCTTAAAGCTCATACTCAAATTATAAAGTAAAAATTTACTATTATACCAGTCTGCTATTTTTATCATATA
>APFE030300415.1:328788-366250 GCA_000404065.3 Pinus taeda | reverse complement strand
TATTATTATTTTATTAATTATGTTTACATCAAAAAACATAACATGACATTACAACATCTCTTTCACATTAAATTAGCATATTTTGAAAAACTAAAATAACTTTTTTTTCAATCTCTAAATATCTTTATTTTCTCATTATTAAATATAACATGCATTCTCCACCAAAAAAATCTTACGAGTTTTTATTGATTCAGTATTATTTGCTTGAGAACTTCCCAAAAACTAAAATTTTAATATTGATGAATAATTTTTTTTATTTTTATTTTGATGTCACCTGAATTCTAATGAATTCCAGTCATTAGAAGCTCCAATCCTGTCCTCGCAAAATTCATCATAATCATTAGCTTATATTCCAATATTTAAATATCCATTCAAATAGTACAATTCCTCAGATTAGAAAATGCCTTCACAAAAACGATTGCACTTCATTTTCATATTTAATCAAATCTAATTATTGGTTCCTCGCCAAACTCAACATTGCATAGACAAATGATATTAAAAAATCACTTCCTCTGCGTCCCAATGGGAATCATAACTGGATATATTCATATGGATAGCATCAGCCTCCTTTATATCATGTGAATCAGTTGTTCTGATGGGGACAACCCACGTGATCTCGCCATCAACGTGTTCCATTTGATGGGTGTATAGGTAAATAATAATGTTTAACAGAGATTCTTTTGATATATGCAAATTGTTTAATCCGCGTTGAATTAAATGGGGTTTATGGTGATTTGTATGATGGTTTTTTGCTTGATGGACATCTGTCCCTCCTTGGGATTCTATGAACCCGCCTTGGTATAGGGTTTCACCACCTTCGCGCTCATTTGGTTCATTCATTATTCTCTCGGTCATTTGTGCTGTGAGCTCTTGGCTGCCTCTCGCAGCTTGTGGATTTCGTTTTTTGTTTATGGTTTCTCCGCATGGTTCTCTGAGCTGTGTGCTCCTGGTGGTCTTCACGGCTTCAATGTGGGTTTCGTTCTTATGATCTTGCTTTACTGGTTCGGGGCTCGACCTGGAAGTTTTTCATTCATCTGGCAAAGTTGTGAAGCCCTGGTAAGGTTTGCTCTCTTCGTGGTCTCCTTCTTGTATGTCGACTATTATGGTATGTTTGGTAACAAATTTGGTATGTTTCCGTCTCTGTGCGTCTTTGTTTCGGTTTGTTGTCTATGCTTCCCACAAGTCTTATAGTCCATTGTTGGTTGCGTTTTTCCTGGTAAAGTTTCTCTAGCTCTGAGTTCGATTCCTCCACGAGGTCGACAGAACTGTGGTGGCGAATTACGTCGGTTCCTCCGCCAATTTATCTGGGTAAGTCCCCTGTTCTATGCTGGATATTTGTGTTCCTTTTTTCTTAGTGTCTAACGTCTTCGGCTCCTTATGAGCAGGAAAAACAAATTGGAGGAGTGGTTGCAGTTGTGGCTTGCCTCCGTCAGGTAAGCTAATTCGATATGTTTTGATTGTTCCTTTCAACTTTCGATTCCTCTGTATTCCATTTCACAAAAAACTAATTTCGTTTGTCATTTCTCTTTGCAGGTAGAGCCACCTGAGGGCTTCGGCGCTTGGAAACTTAGCTGTTCCAAATGAACCATAGGTAGTTTCGTTCTGTTCGTTAGTTGTTTTTCTTGGCTTTAGTGTTACAACTGTAGGGTCGATATATCGTTGGCCTTCGAGCCGCTATCTTTATTTTGTTCTTCTGTAGTTAGTCACTGTCGTTAGGTTATGGTAATGAGTTGGGGACTTATGGGGTTTGGCTTCCGCTTGTAATCAATATGATTCATAAGTTTGTGAACCGGGTTTGTTCCTTTGTTTCGAATAGAACGTAAATGAGCGAAGAATTGGATAACTGTATTTATGTTTCTATGAATTCAACTCTGGAATTGGTTTGGGCTATATTTATAAATTCGCATACCTTGTGTTTACAGAGTTTGTTTTCTTATCTGGACTTGCAATTTCCGACTTCGTATCGTTTGTTCACATAAATGATTTTATGTCTGATTGTTTGGTTGAGTCGCCTGTAATCTGGGCGCTGTCACTTCTCCTCTAGCTTCGGTTATCTCTCCTTTCGTTTTATAACATGTAATAGTGTAATAACAGTGTCCACGAAGTAATTTTATACAAATTATTATACACAGTGTTTGGGACATTGTAGGGACGAATGTACACAGAAAAATTATATTTTTCTCTTCTTTATTTTTTTGTCAGTCGAACCCTTACATTGTGCTTTTTCCCTCTTTTTAATAGCAGTGTTCTCAAATTGTCACTAACTGTTGTTAGTTATGTTCAATTGGTTAAATCATTTATTCCTCTTACGAATCTTTTCATGGTTGTCTATCATATTTTCTTTTCATGCTTTTACAACAGTAAATTAACTGTCTAGAAACAATGACTCTAACTAATTCCTAATGTTCCTAATTACAATTTACTACATTAACTTAGGCAACTTAATAAAAGAAGGAAATAAACAAAAAAAAGGTATGCTATCCATTCAGTGAATTAACTCCTGTGTCCCCTTCACAGACCATATCACCTTCACTTTTGTCTTTTCCCTGTTAGCCAGATGCTCCTACATCAGGCTCCCGGGGTAAAAGAAAATCATGGCTCCGTTCCATGAGCTCTTCCATCGAATAGCCAACCTTCTGTATCTGCCCTGCGTCGAGCCATGAACTATCCTCCATTCGACAGTCTCTCCACTTGACGAGATATCGTAGATATTCCTTCCTATGTGTCTTCTTGGCTACCTGGGTACTGAGAATCCCTTCAATCTCATGGGATTGAGCCGAAGGCATATGTCTCATCCAAGAACTATCTCTAACTTGGGTGTCCCGTTCTGGCCGTACCACGCTGTCTTCCTCTGCTTGGGCAGTATAAGGGAACAGGTCCACCACATTGAAAATAGGTGATATGCCTATATCAGGTGGCAGCTGAATTTCGTAGGTGTTGGCTGAGAATTTACGCAAGATCTTGCAGGGATCAATTTTTTTAAATTTTAATTTATTATAGGCGCCCTTAGGAAATCGTTCTTTGCGCAAGTGTGCGAGGACCTCATCTCCAACATTAAATTGTACTTCTCTTCGCCTTGAATCTGCTTGTTGCTTATATTTCTGCACGATGTCCTGCAATTTTAATTTTACCTGTTCATGTAGTTCGCTCATTGCTTCAGCAAAATCTTCTCCATCAGCGCTTCTCTACTCTAATTTTCCCAAATCTCGCAGTTTATGTATTCCCTGAGGATGCATGCCGTACAAGATTTGGAATGGGTTGTGTCCAGTGCTACGATTAGGTGAATCGTTATAAGCGAATTCCGCCTGAGCGAGAGCACGATCCCATAACCGTGAATTTTCCCCAGTCAGACTCCGTAATAAATTCCCAAAACTCCTGTTCACCACTTCCGTTTGTCCATCAGTCTGCGGATGATATGCAGAGCTGAAATTCAATTGTGTGCCCAACTTTTTCCACAGGGTGCACCAAAAGTGTCCTGTGAATTTTACATCCCTGTCAGAAATGATAGATCTGGGTAGGTCGTGTTATCTAAAAACCTTCGTGAAAAACAGGTGAGCTACATATGTGGCATCACTAGTTTTTTGGCAAGGGATAAAATGCGCCATTTTTGAAAATCTGTCTACCACCACCATCACTGAGTCATATCCGCGCTGCGTTCTAGGCAGTCCCAAGACAAAGTCATTGCTGACTGAGTCCGATGGCCTACTCAGAACAGGTAGCGGCGTGTAAATTCCAGTATTCTGACTATGTCCTTTTGCTAGTTGGAAGACTTTACACCTGTTCACATCGCTGTACATCCCTGTGCACTCTGGGCCAGTGATAAAAGTGTCCGAGCTGCTAGACCACCACTATGTTTCTCCCGTACAATATTTTCCCTCGTCGAACAGTCCGAGATACATAATTATCCACCTCTGAACAATAGTCCTTCCTTCAAATTGTAGTCAAACCATGGACTTGTATTCCTTAACACAGGATTTTGGCAGGCTTCGAAGGCTTATTTGAAGTTTATGTCGGTCTGGTACAAATCCTTTAAATGTTTGAATCCCATCACTTGTATTCTACTTTCCTATAAGGGCAAAGCGCTCCTGCTCAAGGCATCTGCCACTTTATTGGCTTGGCCGCTAATATGTTTTAACATGAAAGTGAAACTCTGCAAGTATTCTACCCACTTGGCATGCTTATGGTTTAATTTGTGCTGCTGCATCACATACTGCATCGTTGAATTATCAGAAAATAATACAAACTCGTTGCCCAGCAAGTAGTGTCTCCAATGCTTTAAAGCTTGGACCACGGCATAAAATTCCTTGTCATACGAGGAGTATTTCTGCCTGCTTTCGTTTAGTTTCTCACTAAAGAATGCCACCGGTCTATCTTCCTGACTGAGCATAGCGCCAATAGCTGTCCCACTTGCATCACATCGAACCTGAAAAAGTTTGTTAAAGTCGGGTAGTCTTAAGATTGGCCTCTCTGTAATCTTCTGCTTCAAAAGTTGAAAGCTGTCCTCTGCTGCTTTGGTCCAACAAAAAGGCTGACTGGCCTTTTTGATGGTGTCTAGCATCAGCATGCAGATTTCACTGAAGTTCCTAATAAACTTCCGATAAAAACTTGCCAATCTGTGAAAACTACGTACCTCAAATAAGCTCTTTGGTGACAGCCAATTCATGATTGCCACAATCTTTTCTGGGTCCATCTTCAATTCATTTTCCACAATTGCAAACCCAAAATAGACCAGTTCCTTCCGCAGGAAAGTACATTTCTTTAAGTTTATCAGCAGTTTGTTCTGCGGTAACTTCTCTAGCACCCTTCCAACATGTTGAAGATGTTCTCCCTTGGTTCTGCTGAAAATCAAAATATCGTCAAGATAAACTATCACAAACTTGCCAATAAATTCTTTTAACATCTCATTCATCAATCTCATAAAAGTACTAGGAGCGTTGCTCAATCTGAATGGCATGACTAACCATACATCCCTTCATTAGTCTTGAAATCTTTCTTCCACTTATCTCCTTCTCTAATCCTGATCTAATGATATCAACTCTTCAGATCAATCTTCGTGAAATAAGTTGCCCCGCTAAGACAATTCATCATGTCATCCATTCTAGGTAGGGGAAATCTATACCGAATAGTGATTTTATTGATAACTCATGAATCCGTACACATCCGCCATTCTCCACCCTTCTTGGGTGCAAGTACTTTTGGTACCGCATAAGGGCTCAAGCTTTCTCTGATTAGTCCCTTATGCAACAACTCTTGCACCTGTTTATGAATCTCTTCATTATCTTTCGGGCTCATTCTACATGCTGCCTTGTTCGATAGGCTTGCTCCAGGTATGGAATCGATATGATGGCTAATGCTCCTCTTGGGAGGCAACTTATCTGGTAAGTCGTCGACTACAATGTCCTTAAATTCTTCTAACAGCTCCTGAATCTCTATAGGCAATTCTGAATTTTCTGTGTTCAGCAACACTGTCTTAGTCCTCCTTACAATCGCATAATTCACCTCGTTTTCCTCAATCTACTTAACAAACTGTTTTCCTCCTATTAACAATGATTTTGTTCCACTTGCTTCTACTGTATCCTCCTCTTTGATGGGTACAAGCGTATGCTTGACTCCATCTTTCACAAATTTGTAACAATTTGTCTTCCCATCGTGCGTCACCTTCCAATCATACTGCCATGGTCTCCCGAGCAGTATATGGCACGCATCCATTGGCATAATATCACATACAACCTTGTCCTGGTATTTGCCAATGTGAAATTCAACCTCGCATTGTTCATCAACTAATAGTTGGTGGCCTTTCTGTAGCCATGAAACCTTGTAAGGTGCGAGATGCTTAAGTCGCTTCAATCCCAGTTTTTCCACCATCTCGGTGGCAACTAAATTATCTATACTTCTGCTGTCTATAATCAATTTACAACACTTTCCATGTGATTTTCAAACTGTTCAGAACAGTTCCTTCCATTGGGTCTGCCCAATCGTCTCCTTGGATGGCTTCAACAATACTTTGTTTAAAGCTAAAGCCTCTCCTGTTTCTGGCACATTTTCTACCTCCCGGGGCTATGCTTCAACTTCCTTAGGCTGCGCAACAAATGCTCCCCTCTGGCCAGCGCGTTCGGCTTCCAGGCATTCAAAGGATCTGTGCCCCCACTTATGGCACCTGTAGCACTAGACATTAGTCCCCCTTCCACGACCATTTCCTCTTCCCCGCTGATATGGCCGACCTCCTCTAGTGCTATCTCCCTTTTCTGTTGTCCCTGAAGCTCTGGAGCTGCTGCCTTCTTCGCTATTAGTGGTAGTTCTCCCTTTACCGTAGGACTGTCCTCTTCCTCTGCCATTTCCTTGTCCTCTCCTGTTATTCTGTTTCCTATTAATCTTTTCTTCAGCCTTTACAACACTTTGAAAGGCTTCTTCTATATTCCGCGGAGAGAGAATACTGATCTCATTCAGTATTTCAATCCTCAAGCCATTCACATATCTCGCCGTCTTCTCTAGAGTATCATTAGTATAACCAGCCTGCAAGTTTACACGATAAAACTCCTCTGTGTATTCCTTTACGGTCATACCTTTCTGTCTTAAATGCTGCACCCGTCGATAAAGTTTGACCTGATAGTCTTCAGACAAAAATCTGCCTTTCAGTTTTGCCACCATCCTTGGCCACTTCCTTATCGGTAGCTTATTCATCCTCTTTCTGTCCGCTTGGACACTATCCTACCATAAATCAGTGTGTCCTTTTAACTTGGTTGCAGCAAATCTAACTCTTTTGTCTTCACTGATCTCTTTGTTTTCAAAATACTTATCTAACTCACTTACCCAATCCAGCAGAACATCTGCGGATAGACTACTATCATAGTTAGGGATCTCAGGTTTTGGTTTGCTGCTGGCTAACAGTACCGATCTCAATAGTCTTAACTCTGGGGCTTCTTCCTCTGATCCGTCCGTGGCAGTTACTACCTCCTCTTCACTGTCATCCCCAAGCTCTGGGTCTCTTCTCCTTCTTGCCTCTACTGCTTCCAAACGAGTAGTAAGGGCCCTCAACTCTTCCCTCAAGCCCTCGTCTGCTACTCTGCGCACACCTCTTCCATGTCCTTGTCTTTGAATCTCCATCTCTTATTTTTTCAACAACCTGGCTCTGATACCACTTGATGGGGCCAGCTCATGTGATCCCGCCGTCAACGCGTTCCACTTGATGGGTGTATAGGTAAATAATAATGTTTAACATAGATTCTTTTGATATATGCAAATTGTTTAATCCGCGTTGAATTAAATGGGGTTTATCGTGATTTGTACGATGGTTTTTTTGTTTGATGGACATCTGTCCCTCCTTGGGATTCTATGAACTCGCCTTGGTATAGGGTTTCACCACCTTCACGCTCATTTGGTTCATTTGTTATTCTCTCAGTCGTTTGTGGTGTGAGCTCTTGGCGGCCTCTCGTAGCTTCACTGTGGATTTCATTTTTTGTTTATGGTTTCTCTGCCTGGTTCTCTGAGCTGCGTGCTCTTGGTGGTCTTCACGGCTTCAATGTGGGTTTCGTTCTTACCGTCTTGCTTTACTAGTTCGGGACTCGACTTGGAAGTTTTTCATTCATCTGACAAAGTTATGAAACCCTGGTAAGGTTTGCTCTCTTCGTGGTCTCCTGCTTGTATGTCGACTGTTATGGTAAGTTTGGTAACAAATTTGGTATGTCTTCGTCTCTATGCGTCCTTGTTTCACTTTGATGTCTATGGTTCCCACGAGTCTTACAGTGAGTTGTTGGTTGCGTTGTTCCTGGTAAAGTTTCTCTAGCTCTGAGTTCGATTCCTCCACGAGCTCAACAGAACTGTGGTGGTGAATTCCGTCAGTTCCTCCGCCAATTTATCTGGGTAAGTCCCCTGTTCTATGCTGGATATTTGTGTTCCTTTTTTCTTAGTGTCTAATGTCTTCGGCTCCTTGTGAGTAGGAAAAATAAATTGGAGGAGTGGTTGCAGTTATGGCTTGCCTCCATCAGGTAAGCTAATCCAATATGTTTTGATTGTTCCCTTCAACTTTCGATTCCTCTGTATTCCATTTCACAAAAAACTAATTTCGTTTGTGTTTCTCTTTACATGTAGAGCCACCCGAGGGTTTTGGCGCTTGGAAACTCAGTTGTTCCAAATGAACCACGGGTAGTGTCGTTCTGTTCGTTAGTTGTTTTTCTTGGCTTTAGTGTTACAACTGTAGGGTCGATATATCGTTGGCCTTCGATTCATTGTCTGTATTTGCTTCTTCTGTAGTTAGTCACTGTCGTTAGGTTATGGTAATGAGTTAGGGACTTATGGGGTTTGGCTTCTGCTTATAATCAGTATGATTCATAAGTTTGTGAACTAGGTTTGTTCCTTTTTTTTGAACATAATGTAAATGAGCAAAGAATTGGATAACTGTATTTATGTTTCTATGAATTCAACTCTGGAATTGATTTGGGCTATATTTATAAATTCGCATACCTGGTGTTTACAGAGTTTGTTTTCTTATCTGGACTTGCAATTTCCGACTTCGTATCGTTTGTTCACATAAATGATTTTATGTCTGATTGTTTGGTTGAGTCGCCTGTAATCTGGGCGCTGTCACTTCTCCTCTAGCTTCGGTTATCTCTCCTTTTGTTTTATAACCTGTAGTAGTGTAATAACAGTCTCCACAAAGTAATTTTATACAAATTATTATACACAATGTTTGGGACGCCGTAGGGATGAATGTGCAGAGAAAAATTATATTTTTCTCTTCTTTATTTTTTTGTCAGTTTAACCCTTACATTGTGATTTTTCCCTCTTTTTAATATCAGTGTTCTCAAACTGTCACTAACTGTTGTTAGTTATGTTCAATTGGTTACATCCGTTATTCCTCTTACGAAACTTTTCATGGTTGTCTAGCATATTTTCTTTTCATGTTTTTACAACAGTAAATTAACTGACTGGAAACAATGACTCTAACTAGTTCCTATTGTTCCTAATTACAATTTACTACATTAACTTAGGCAACTTAATAAAAGAAGGAAATAAATAAATAAAAAGTACGCTATCCATTCAGTGAATTAACTCCTCTGTCCCCTTCAGAGACCATATCACCTTCACTTTTGTCTTTGCCCTGTCAGCCAGATGCTCCTGGATCATGTTCGGTTCGACTTTTCTGTACCAACTGATAATTTTAAAACTACTTTGCTTTAGTTTGGATATTAAGTAATTTTAAAATTACTGGAAATATCAATGTGTTTTGAAAATTGAGTTGAGAGGTTCATGTGTAAGTTATATTTATATAGATAGAATTAATTTGTTTTTTATATTGTGTGAATCACCTTATCTGTTTCACTTAGTACGAGGAACTTAGTATGAGGAGATGTGTAAGTTTGTTTATCTCTTTATTAGTAGAGTTGACACATTATCTTTAAAATAAAAATAAACTAGCATTTGCACCAGCATAAATTGAGGAACAATAGCAACATGTGAATGGGCACTGAAAGTAAGGATTTATAGAAAATATTGAAAGCAAGGGTGGAATATTGAGTTACAGTTGCGGCTATATCCTTGAGTTTCCGAATATGGATATTTTGTAAATAAAAATAGTCTCAGGTAGAGGTTATCCATTATCCATGTAATTACTATGGTTTATGTGAACATGTTATGGTCTATTATTTTAAGGTTTATTGTTTTTAATTTTAAAACAAGTTTGAAGGATACAAGATTGCAAAACATATGATATTTTTCTTCATATATGCTATTTTTCCATATGCTACCTATTTATGGTGTTGCTTTTGCTTTTTGACATTTGGGGCAATTGAGGAATAATCATGACATGTGGAAGGTTATTGAAAATAATAATTAATAAACAAGATTGCATGTAAAGGTGGAATATAAAGTTAAATTATTTACATTAGGTGAAATTTACAGAGAGTATAATGTTTGTAACAAAGATTGCCTCTTGATCATCAAAGATGCTTTTTTAAGTTTAAATAAAAAATTACTAGTAGTAGATTGTAATGGAAGAGGTGAAAAGAAAATATAACATTGTGAATAACATCATGGTTGTCATTCCATATTTGAAATTTCATCAAAACTTGTTGGAGACATCAGAGACTTGAAGAAGAAGTAATGAACCTGCAAAATGTATATTTCATTCAAACTATGTAGAAGTATTAGTAATATTTCAAATATGTAAATTAATTTATGGAAAAGGAAAAAATAAACAAATTTGTATGAATTTTTGAGGAAATTAAAATAGTAGAATAACCACCCTTTTCATGTCTCAATCCATATCTGATATAGTGTACAATCCACTATCAAATATGTAAATTAATTTAGGGAAAAAGAAATAATAAACATATTTTTATGAATCCTTGAGGAAATTAAAAGAGTAAAAGAGTGTATGCATCTTCACCCTTAGCCACCCCTTCCATGGCACTATGTCTCAACTCACATCTGATGTAGTGTACAATCCACTAACCATGACACATGCAACTGATTCAGGATTTGTGTTCGCATTCTAAACCAAATAAAAATATTTCACGACTGAATCTACCAAGCAAGGAGGTGGTACATCCAAACCATTTGGTATAGGAAAATACTTGGTGATGAAAAAGGACAAAAGCATCTTGGTGCTTGGAAGTAACCATTGGACTAGGGAACCAAAAGACGATCCAAACCATTTGTTATAGGAAAATACTTGGTGATGAAAAATGATAAAAACATCTTGGTGCTTGGAAGTAACCATTGGACTCGGGAACCAAAAGACGAGGAGAAAAGACAACAAAGAGAATATGAAAGTAACGCACTTTTACGCATGTGAGGTCTTACAGTGTAGGTACCATGGTCTTTTGTCTACTTTGCGTTGTCACTAAATGCAATGTAAACATAGTAAACACAAACCTTTCGGTTATTATCATTTCAACAATTCATCTTATGACTTTGTTTCCTTTTAGTGGGTAAATATGCATTCGAGCAAAATCATGGCAAGTTAGTAACCCTCAATGGAGACGCCCTGTTTGAGGGGTTTATATGCATTATGATTATCATCAGAAACCTTTCACTGATAGAGGGAAAGAAATAGTGGAAGGAAACTAATGACAAACCATTTTTACTTATATGTATGTATATATTTTTGAACCGTGACTATATGATGTTACATATTTTTTGATAGGCCATGAGCTTTATTGTGAACTGTGACTATATGATGTTTACATATTTTTTATATATATTATAATATTTATATATATATATTAATATATATATATTATTATATATATATGCACTCAGTGAGGATGGTCTGTGCCCTCAGAGAAAGAACAATTTTTGGGTACTACAATATGTAATTTTCATCATTTTTTTTTTTGGAAAAATATATATAAACCATAGTTACCAAGTTCTCGAATTCGATTCAATACGAAAATTTTAAGTTATGGTTTGCATGATAGAGTGGGGTTTAACATAAAAGCCCTCAATTTTGATTAAAGACTCTAAAAATACCAATTTTCTTGCTTTGTCATTGAGGATTAATTTGCGTTGGTCCATGGGAAGCCCTCCTCCAGAATATCCTTGTAGCATTTAGTGGTGCTGTAGAGAAGCTTGTAAGCCAGGGGTTCGGCCATTAGAAAGCTGGTTCAAAGTTTTACTGAGGGCGGGCATGGCTTTCACAAAGAGACGAGCAATCACCCCCACTTCAAGGCCTTCATTGTGGCTCATGCTTCATCGCTATTTCTTGCAACACCTATTTTCCATCAGGCTGAGGGGGTCCAGTCGCTTGAGGATTAAGTGGCCTTCATCCACCTAAATCCCTCCTTGAGAATATCTTTGATTCATTTAGTGGTGCCGTAGAGAAGCTTGTAAGCCAGGGGTTTGGCCATCAGGAAGCTGGTTCAAGGTTTTACTGAGGGCAGGCATGGCTTTCACAAAGAGACAAGCAATCATCCCCACTTTAAGGCCTTCAATGTGGCTCGTGCTTCATTGGTATTTCTTCCTAACACCTATTTTCCATCAGGCTGAGGGGGTCTAGTGGCTTGAGGATTTAGTTGCCTTGGTCCACCGGAAGCCCTCCTCGAGAATATCCTTGAAGCATTTAGTGGTGCCTTAAAGAAGCTTGTAAGCCAGGGGTTTGATCATTAGAAAGCTGGTTCAGAGTTTTACCGAGGGCGGGCATGGCTTTCACAAAGAGACTAGCAATCATCCCCACTTCAAGGCCTTCAGACTGGTTTAGAGTTTTACCAAAGGCAGGCATGACTTTCACAAAGAGACGAGCAATCATCTCCACTTCAAGGCCTTCATTGTGGGGCATGGATTTCACAAAGAGACAAGCAATCATCTCCACTTCAAGGCCTTCATTGTGGCTCGTGCTTCATCGCTATTTCTTGCAGTGTCTATTTGCCATGGCGCTGAGGGGGTCGAGTCACTGTCCTGATCTTGTTAAAATGAGCGTGATAAGGGAAAAATTATAAAATATTGTTATGAATTGTAACAAAATAACTATTTTCAATCCGACGACGGACTCTCTTTCAATTGTTAACACTAAAATCAATGGCTCATAAGGGTACAGGTGGCTTGGGAGGGGAGTTCTTCCCAAAGGGAATGCCTTAGGGCGCAATAAATTATAGTTTAAATAGAAAAATAATTTCAACTATGATAACAAAATGAATACACTTTAAATAATTAGAAAAAAAAAAAAAAATTGTAAATAAAATGTTTAGGCTTATACTTTTCAAAAATTCAAATAAATTTAATAAACTAATTTGCAGTTCGATCTTAAACTAATTAATATGAATATTATAATAAAATAACCAATTTAATATCAATTATGTAATGTTATATATAATATTATTTTTTTTTATATATCATAAAATAAAAATAAAATTATAATTAAAAAAATTATTTAGTAAATATATTTTCTATATTTTAGACTCTAAACAAATTTAAATTTTTTAAGGTCATATTAAATCTGTACTTGAGATGAATTTATACTAGTAATTATAAAAAAGAGATATATAATATTAAAGGATAAAAGTACTCCCTCTGATTAGGATGGATAGTAAATTTTCTGCCATTAAAAATATATTTGCACATTAATATAATGCCTTGTCCAAGTCAGAAAGTCAGTTTAAGGAGCTGGTTCAGATTTAAAACTCATTTTATATTTTGTCTAGAATGATTTTTGAGTGAATTGTATTGAATTAATGAGTATAATAATAGTCATTTTAATCTCTTTAATAAGAAAAAGCAGATATCTGATTAACAATAATAATAGAATTAAAAGAAAATATATTAAATTTAAATTGATTAATAATAATAGTATTAATATATCCTTAATAACCGGAAACCAGAAATAGGTAGATATCGGATTAATAATAATAATAATAATAAAATTATAAGATCCTATCAGAATTGGATTGATTATTAAATAATAAAATTAAAAGATCGCGTTTGTTTTCGATTGAACTAAAGGAGGAAGGCATCTGACCAGCCTCTGCCAAGGCGGTGGCAAACCCTAAAATATTTTCAACATGTCTGTCCTGCTCCGCTCTGGTTAACAGGCGATCAGGAGCTTACCGTAATTTGTATAATTTGATTTGTCCCCTAAGATTTCTGTCAGAAGCCTCGTAGAATGGAAATTGTGGTAAAACACCGTGTTCACTGCACATGCCCTGCGCCTCCCTCGGAGCAGCTGGGTTTGGTAGTCATCCTGTAAGGCCCTGCCCATTTGAACTGCACGTAACTATACTTCCTCCATGGCTGAAGGCACATTCCTCTCTCCTTCAGGGACCTCTTCGCTAGGTCACACATGATGTTGATGATCCCAAATAACTTATCTGCCTTTCCGACGAACAATGTGGGCAGCTTCCGCAGCAGGGAATTGTACTTGGGCGTCGGTCGTGCAATCTCGAATTGTGCCCTGAAATCCATGTCCACAAAGAAACGCTCGCTTTTCAGTTTCGATCCCTCGATAACCACATCGATGAACTCGTAATCGCCTGCACACCCAAACGGGATCTCAACCTATTAAGATAAGAATGGCCACAAAAGCGGAGTTGGGAAGTGTTGGTATTATACTATTTGTAGAAGCCTGACTGAACTGCAGGATATCCACTCGTTCTTTCCCACCGTGTCTTACAGATGGCAGCGTTGTATCCTGCGACTCGCAGACTGTTCATAACAAATCGGCGAGAACTCTTCTCCTCCGCATTCTCGAGAGCATTAACGGCCGCTTTAACCTTGGCCATCGCCACAGCTTTTTCCGCAATCCGCAGCAGACCCAACTCAAATGCACTGCTCTTGCTGGAGCATATACCCTGCAGAGACACACCGTTTCAAGTGTAGCCGATTTTATCTACCGGTGGCTAAAAATTGATGATCAGAAAGAGAGCTACATTCCCCATGAATTTTACGAAGAAACCGTCGAAAGAGCAAATTTAATTTTCCCAGAGCTCAGGACAATTAGGTTTTTTCTTTTCAACTATAGTTCACCGTTACTGAGGGGCTCTTATATTGGTTTGTTTTCTTTTTACAACTATAGTTTACCGTTACTGAGTGGCTGTCATATTGGGAATAATCTAGGGATATTTATTTGAGGGATTTACGCTCTTGTTTATTTGGTTGGGTCTATTTTAATGGCATCATGGCACCGAAGAGATTTGACTTTGATTTTCCAATTAACAAAATATTTAATAATAGAGACTAAGAAACTAAGTCAAGTAAATTATCTTTAAAGCTAAAAAACTATTCTCATAACCAAAATTTTATTTCTAAATTAAAACATCTCTATTCTCATGACTAAGGTTTTATTTCTAAACTAAAACATCTCAAATAGAGAATAAAGTTTTATTTCTAAACTAAAACATCTCAAATATAAGTTACTAGTTATTTCTGATCCTACTATTCCATCAGAATCCTCGATGAATTATACTTTAAATCAAAGTTTGGCTTTCATATCAAAGCTTAAATATCATAAGATAAATAACTAGTTATATTTTATCCTAGCATTGCAGAAAAATCGTTCATCAATTACATTGTAAATATGTCTAGGGAAAATGTATCTTTTAGGCATTCCAAAGTAAATATGGATTTTGGATTAAAATTGCATCGACTTTTACCGAGGTTAAAAGAATTAATAAAGAAATAAACCGTTAAAATATAAATCCTATAAATTACTTCTGGAAGAAGAGGTATTATGTAAATTTATATGGTATATTATGAAAATAAAGTATAAAATTGAAAACAAAATTTCACGGGAATGTCTTCAGTTAATGTGGTCTATTAATTGAAATTCTTCAAAATCTCGTTTAAAAGAGCTCCAAAATCGTTATAATTAAACTAACTTAATAAATCAAAAAAATCATAAGTGTGGCAAATGTTAAAGAATGGAAAGCTGAAACAGTCTATTCCCATTGATTTATTTCTCAACAAAAAACCTCACAGAATTCAATATAAAAATGCGAACCATTTATAAGAATGTAAACAGAATTGAAATTAATTATATGAAGGTTATTTTCGAACAATACATAAAAGAACAATTAAATTGCATCAAATCTAAGTGTGTAATTCTTTTTCCTGTAATATAATTTAGGGTACCTTTAATTGACATAAATTAAAAAATTATACTATATTAATGTGAAGATACTGCACAAATCAGGAGAATGTGCGCTGAAATCGGCAGTATTGGAGCCTTCGGCATCGACTTCGTGGCCTTCTGGGAAATTCGGGTTCGAACGCTCTCCGTGTGATCTGTACTGGTCGACAATGTCAGAACCATAAATCATGTCGGCCAGCCTTTCCGATTCGATGTCCAGGTCGTTACTTGTGGTGCTGCAACGGGTGGCGATATCTGTGGTCGGGAAGTTTCCCAATAACCTTGCTCAGGCAGCTTCATTAGGAGGGTCTGTCACAGACTTGGATTTGATGAGCTGGGAGTCGAGGTAAAGCAAAGGAATAGGAACAACAGCGACGTTGGGCTGCTGGTATCTTTCAGGCTTGATATTTACTGAAGAGATCTGTGTTTTCCGCTGCGGCTGCTCCTGTGAGATGGAGGCGGTTACCCGCGCTCTGAAACAGTGAAGCCGAAACATTCTTTTTCTGCTTCTGCTTCTGCTTTTAGCCTGTCAGTAGTTCAATGAAGGGCAAAAGGAGCACTGCAATAATCGAAGGACGCACTTGAAGGGAATACTGTCATAAAGGTGCTGCATGTTTGAGGAGTAGTTGTGGATTCACGCCATCTATGGTCAATAGTCGGTGGCCGGGGCATTATTTTGGTCCTAGTCTAATTAGTTGGAGGAATTGTTTGGAAAGTTATCAAAATTCCAGTTATATTTATCGAAAATTTGGTAAGGATTTTTTAAAATCTGAGTTATAGTTGTTAAACTTCAAAATTTTAGTTGTTCTAGATGTTTTTGATGGTGCTGATTCGCTGAATCTATTTCCACCATCAAAAACATGATTCAAACACTACCTCTGAAAGGTTTTTTGAAATATTTTTTTCCTGATTCTGGCCATTTTTGACCGTCCATTCCTCCGCCGGTAGACGGCTTTTTTTTGTGGATGGCTGATTTCTTGAATATTTGAGAATTTGAAAGACATGGGCACGATCAATTATTTCACCACATTTGATTTCTAATATTCTTAGAATCAGCAATCTACCTAAACTCAAGAGATGTAACTGTTGTTTATGACAATTTTGTTTGTAAGTTAAATTTTATGAAATCTAATTTTTTAAGAATATTTGGATTTTTTTAATGATAGAAATAGATTCAATCTTATCAATAACTTGTCAGAAGCTCAGGAGATGTGGCATTAAGGTGACAATTTTGTTTGTAAATTAAATTTTAAGAAATTTTTTTTGGAAATATTTGGATTTTTTTAACAATAAAAATATATTCAATCTTATCCATAACTTTTCAGATACCCAAAACGTTAAATATGATGAATCCACATTTCCATCTATCAAATTTTCTGAAAATCCAACTAAAATTTCCATAATTTTTTGCGCAAAATTATAGCCTAATTAGAATAGGGCCAGTGGATATGCCTAACTCCAGACATCCACTCGCCGTGGGAGTATGATGGGCAGGTAAATGGATGATGATGCCATTGTGTCCTCCCGCGCTCTTCACAAAATCTTCTGTATGTGGACAGGATAACCGTCGTCAAGTCCACGTCACTTGAGCTCTAAGACGAACACTACGGTTGGTATGCTGATGCATTTCAGCATTCGAGAACCAGGATAACGTCCGGTAATTTGATACGTCGCTGGCACTCAATCTGTCGCATACGCCGCTGCTGACCCGCTCAGCGTACAGATAAGGATCACCAACGCGATGAAAGTAACCATAACCAGCTTGACTCTTAAAAAGCTACCCACATATATATATATATATATAGTATATATATATGTTTCACTATTGCGTGTACTTTGAAACATCAAATAGTTTTTAACTCATTTCTTTTTTTATAGTTATTATATGTTTTTCCCTTTTTTTATCTCATTATTTCGTAACTATTAAATGCCTTCCGCAGGATAAATTCTTTAGTTATAACTTTGTTTATTCATCTTTCATTATAAGTTTCATTTCATAAAAGCCATGTTTAAGATTTTTTATTTTGAAATTTTGAAAATTTTAATTATTTTGATTTATGCTTTATATTATTTTTTTTATTTCTTATTATAATTATAAATTTACGATGATATTATTTAATCTTTATTTATCTCTTTAATTAAAAATTTCGGTGTCATTATTTTATTTATTTATATCTCTTATTTAAAATCATTTATAAGTGATTCTTTGAAATCTAAGTAGTATTGTTATCCTACAAACATCATTTAATTTCCACCATGGTCCACCAACTACACTATAGTTGCCCCTGGTTTCCATGAATTACACTAGTCTAAAATACTATGCTCTACCCTACACCAGTTACTCCTACTTGCATGCATCACATAAGAAATGTCCTCGAAAAGAAATTTAATACTTATCAATGTGCATAGTTATCAACACACCATAAATAACATTGAAAAGATGGATTTTCAATACATGACATCTTGTCTCTGAAACACGAGTTGAGCATTAAGATTCTTTAATTATGTTAAAGTAATTTAAGAAAAAAGAAAACATGCATCTAAAGAACAAGGCGTAGCAACTAAATAAAGATGACCTCAAGAGTTGAAGCTTATCAAAGGAGATCAACAGCTTATCAAAGGAGATCAATGGTCCATGCCCGGTTAGTATATCGAAAGCTTGAAGGGGATGCACCCACAAGATTTTGTCAAACTGACCAAGAGGAATACATAACAACATGTGTGGTACAAGGACAATATAACATGCTTCTTTATGTTCATGGAGGGGATTTCTACATCAAATCTACAAGTTCACCATTTTATCAAAGTTATATCAACAAAATGGCTACAATGGAGAAGGTGATTTGTGTATTAGTATCTTGGAATATTATTATGAAAGGGAAGAATGACCAAAAATATTAGAAGTATTATTAATATGAATATAATGAGGCGTTTTTATGTCTTAGTAAAGCACAAGCCACTTATTATTAGTGACATTTGTTTGATCTAAAAATTACTTGGATTAATTCTAAAGAATTTGATTTTTGGGATTTCTTGTTTTTATAGTTTAATGATAGTAACTTGATTTAAATATTCTAATATAATCACACATACCTTAAGGATGGAATATGAAGAGTGATTGAGGGCTAAAATTATATGACAACTAAAATTATATGACAAAGAGCAAAAAAGAAAATGCAGCTTAAGAGCTAGAAAAGAAAAGCAAAGCACTAAAATATATTAACATATCATGCCTTAACTTGCTAAAACATATCAATCCATCCTACTCATAATGTTTATGCTTTGTAGTTGGATTTTGATTATGAAGTATTCTCTTTCATCTAAACCCATAACTAAGAAATGTAATATTTGCCATTTATCTATTCATCCATTCACCCCCTTTGATTCTAGAGAATGCATGTCAAGGTAGTGAGACAAAGATATCATTTTTTATATGAATACATGAAAGTTAGAATGTCCATTTAGATTTTAATCCAACCACTATACTTTTGGACATTACGTTTATATTTGGTCATGTTAACTAAAAAAAACTTTGGATTTGTTAGGTGTCACCCTTAATCAATTGAACCAATCCATTCCATATTAGAAGGATTCAACCCAAAGTCTTCCTATCGTGAAAGATATGTGCTCTTCATTAATGAACATATTATGATATGAGGAGGAAAAAAAGTGAAACAATGACCGGAATTATAATTCATGCTGATAATAGCTAAATATCATCACTGCATTACAACTTGCCCATATATGACAAAACAAAGTTGCAAATTATCAATTTACATGCTAGATGAAAAAACCAAAATAATATGTATAAGAACCATATACGACGAACGCCTTTGAGAAAAATATGATTTCTATAAGAACTATATGCAAGGAACACCTTTAAATTCTTAATTAACACTAGTTCTCTTTCATTCCATAACAATTTGAAAGGAAACTACTTGGAACGATGTTATAGTAACCAAATACTATGCATGTAATGTGAGTCCTCGGATATAGTCAGACATTGTCGTATGTTTTTGAATTAAAAAATTTCCTTGCTATCTTTCCATCTATCCACCTTCTGCGATCAAACATGATCCCTACTCTATCTCGATCTCTCCACCATTTGTCATCTAAACATGTGTTTGAATGTTTTATACAATTGTTTGATTTTAAATACAATGAAGCATTGAAATAAATCAAATGATCATACTTTGAGTAGGTTTATTATTCAAATTTAATATATAAAAAATAAATAAATCAATATAACGAACAAATAAATTGCTTAAGTTACTACTTTTAATACTATTATGCAATCTCAATAAATCATTGTGCTTTTGTTGCTCAACTTCCTAGAGTAAGTATCTAGTTGAGATTCTTTATATCTATTATGTGGATATATCACATTCCTTTAGCTCTAAGGCACTGTATAAGTATACGTGTTGAGTATTTGAAGTAATTTTTGATAATAATGATGCATCCCAAGTGAAATTTTGCAAGGATATTTTATAGTAGAAAGGGTAAATACATGCTATAATGTTCAAGCTATTAGAGTAAGTACTTGGTCGAGATTCTTTATAGTATATGGTCAAGATTCTTTATAATTATCATGTAGATATATATCACATCCTTTTTAACTCCGAGACATTGTGTAAGTATAGATGTTGTGTATTTTGAGTAATTTTTTACAATAATAAATTACCTGGTGTGAAAATTTGCAAAGAGATTTTGTAGTACAAAGCGTAAATGCTTTCTAGAATATTCAATATGTTGAAGGAATGCGCTTATATATGTAAGAAGGGTGGGGTTGTAACATATCAATTTTCAAGGTATAATTTCATTTCAACACTTGCATGATTTTCAATATTAATTTCATTTCCCTAGATGCTAAACTTTATGGAATGCATTTGTAGCATGCATTATGAAAACCCCAAAAAAAGCTTCCATTTAACTAAATTACAATATTTATAATGAATTACTATGGTCATAATCGAGTTGGAATAATTATACTATTGAAATTCAAGTTATACTTTTATTCCTAACAGCACACATTTATATTAAATGGCTTATGTAATGTTTTTTATTAATGTGAGGCGAGATTAACCATTCGTCGCATGCCCTGTTAAAGGCTATTTTGTCAGATTTGGTCAATAGGCCTTTAAATGGGACAAATTCACATCCTTCAACATATTTTCATCATCCCTACACAAATCCCTAAGGAAGACTCTTCTAAAACCCTAAGTTTCTTCTCTTGACTGTTGAGATTCTAAGATTTTAAGGCATAGTGCACCATAGCCCTTTAGGCACTAGCATTGAACACGATGTTGACCATCTCTACACTTGCATTGATCATCAACAAGTTTCTCATTCTTGGGGGTGTGCTGATTCTAGAAATTTTGAAGCTTCTTCTTCCAAAAGCTTCCTACAACCACAAGTGGCTACAACCACCCTCCAAAATTTTGGCTCACAAGCGAATTTTGGAACCTAACTTGGATCCTGTGATCAATCATGCTTAGTCACTTGTTGGTAAGTTGATGATTTCAAGCTCCCCTCCTTGATCTTAAGAGTTTTCCATGTTCTCATCCTTATGTAGCATGTGTCATCTTTGGGCATAAGGGTTTTTATTTGTCATGTAAAGGGAATGTTGTTTGTCATGCAAATGGAATGTTTTTTTTCTTCAAGGGAAAGCATGCGCGCATGAGTCGCTATCATAACATAGACATGTTTCACATTCACTACACGCACCCTTGTCACGAAGGTCATTACATGAAGCAGAGTATGTTTATGCATCATGGATAGTTTGCATTGTATCCCTAAGTGTTCATGTGCGATCACAGTCAAGTCTTACCAATATTTACATATGTTTCATTGATTTCACACTTAGCCAATTTCCCAAGCATCTTAGCCTCATCTAGCCTCTCGGAACTGTGCTCTTTGCTTATGCAACCATTAAGCTTCCTCCCTTGCCTGTTAAAACCCCATAGTGTGTAGAGACCCCAGCCAACACTTCTCTCTAGAAATGCGGAGAGCAGTCCTTCTAGGACCCCCACCTCGCAGTAGTGTCCTGTGCCTCAAAACTACACAGCGTTATCCAAGTTGTCATGTCATTCTTGAATGTAGATATTACACAGATGGGTCTCCCAGGGCCTCATTCCGGTAGCAGTCACTTCTCGCTGAAACTGCACTAATCCATTGCTTGGTGACTACAGGAAAAGGTGACATGCTGAGACTACTCCCAAGGAGTTGAGGAGAAGGGCCAAGAGGCCAAGTAATGGAAAAAGATCAATAGTGCATGCAAACTCTGTCAGATGCATGATCATCTTGAGGGTAAGTATGGCAAGTAAACACACCTTTTGAGGTACACTTCTTAGTTGATTTTTCAGGACTTCTTGGCATTGTCATGTCATCTTGTCCTCAGTAACATGCATGTGCGCAAACACAAAAAGTCATTTCATGTGTTTCCTCTACATGTCTTGCTTCCTTTTCACTTTTTTGACCAAATTTCATCTTCGACATGTTGATTACTATGTCATGCTTGCCATCTTCTTCTGGTGGTGTTGAAGGCTTGTGTTTGAGTTGTGTTCGCTATGTAAACATATATCACACTCACAAAAGAAGTTGTAAGAACTTTCGGCAAGTGTCGTCACGATCGTCCGAAGGTTTATCTGAAGTGTCGCACTTGTCACTTTCATCATTAGACAACCATGCAGTGAGTCACACTGAGCATATGTTGTCTTGTTGGTTCAACATGTCTTGTCGTCAAGTCATGTTGAGTGTGTGTTTACAAGATCATGTATACATGAGTTCACTAGCTCACACACTTAACCATTTTTCCAAAGATCTGTTGACCAGACCACCCTCCATCAGTCAAACCTCCACTGATCTGCACTACCCAGTCTCAACCCTTAGTGAACAAGTATTGCTGCCCAGAATTGCACATAGATTGAGGTTGCCTCCCAGGCAGTCTGCACTGTGCAATCCTAGAATCGACCTGGCTGACTGTCACCCAAAACAATGCAGAAGTTTCTTAAGAATCCATCTCAATTTATGCTTCCCACAAGCCAATCCATCAAGCCTCTCGCTTGTCAACTAAACAGCTTGATCGAGCAGTGACCCCAGGCTTAACTCCTCCCAAAAATTGCACAGAATTTGTCAGCATTCCTGCCTCTGCTGAATAAATAAATTTCACATACAAGAGGGATGGGCACCCGCTAACTGTCATTGTATTGTCTCTTAAAACTGCATAGTTCTATGAGTCAGTACCCCTATGAGCCAACCTACTACTCCTCCTGAAAATTGTGCAGTTTTCCTAGACTATCCTCCGGCTGCCCGAGGCCCCGCTCAGCTCGAAAACTACGCATAAATGTTCAGCGTGAATTCCTCCCAGTTCTGCACAGTTTTGGACAGCAAGCTCCTACAGTCTGCTCCCATCCTCCCTTGAAATTTTGCACGGTTTTCATTGCCTGTGTCCTTTGTTGCCCACACTACCTTCCCGAGAGAAATTGTGCAGTTTTGCCTCCAAGCCGAGCCAGATCTCTCAGAATGTCACTTCTATTCCAACTGCTAATCCTAGCCTCCTAGCGGCCTCTGTGCAGTTTTTATTGACAGTGCCTCGGAGCCCCGCATCCCGACTTGAACTATGCTTTGCGTAGTTTCAGAGCCTTGTCGCCTCTCCCAATCACCTGCACCCTAAAATGAAAGATGATGCATCATCATAGAGTAGGGGATTTTTGGATTTGATGTCATCTCATAATGAGTGATTCCAAATATAGGTACATGGATGACACATGGCACGATGATGAATGGGATGAACAAGGAGCGCATGCTAGGAGACTTGTTTGTGAACGAATTAACACACGAAACATATGAAGTAAGAGAGAAGGAGACACATGTGTATGAATAAAGTATCAAGCGAACACCAAGACCGTTGAAGACTCTGTGTACTCTGCCATGCAGAGGTGAGGCTATGGTACACCACGGGCACACTCATTGATCAACAACACAATAGGTCGACACCTAAAACACAACTAACATGTGCATACCTGCAGTGTCATGTCAAGTTATGTCATGAGTCACCTTGGCCACATCAATACTTTGGGTCATAACTATGTAATCAATGTAATGTAACGTGTAAGTCGAAGAGACCCACGGGCGAAGTGAAATAGTCATGTAATTCGAAGAGTCATGTAAGTCGAATACGGAAGTCAAATAGTCACAAGGGTCATTTTCACCCTTGGCTATATATACCCCTCATTTGTACATGCAAAATACTTTTCACCTTGGCTCCTCCCACATAGCCTTCAGAGTCTGTAATCTTTTCTTTGAGGAGCGAGAAGTGGCTCCAACGCCCCGCTAGCTAGGTTAGTGATGTGATGGTGTATGAATGTGTCTTGGAACTTCTGCTTAATTCATAAGCCTATTAATAGGCCAATATGTTTTCACAGATGTATTGTATTCGTTTGTAAGACTATTCTTTGGGTGCTTGGAATGCATGTCTCTTTAACTTGTATCAAGACAGTTGAACTATTTTAGTTGTTTTAGTGCATATGTTGTTGGAAATGTGTTGTATCAGTTGTTAATGTTGTCTCGCCCGTGTGGACTATTCCACTGAACACTCGATAAATTCATTCTGGTAAACTTGTTATAACGACCGTCACACTCATGTGGACTATTCCGCTGGGTGTTGTACATGCTATCTATTCCACTTGGGTTTGTGACAACCGCATCCGTGTGGACTACTTTGCAGAAAGCTGCACATCTCCTGTTGTGTTGTGAGTCTCTAACATAGTTGGGACTATTCCCTTTCGACTTGAGACTCACTCTCACCCTCTCCCTCAACATTGAAAGAACCTTGACACAAGCGACACTAAGCACTAATTTGTGCACGCGAACCTCGATGTTCGAAGGCTAAGTAAACCACTCTCATGTGTTGACAAGCAAGAGCTAATGCATATATTTAAGATAATGGAAATCGGGCCATTGTATTCGATGGGACTCCTACACCAAATGGTGTGAGGTCTAGCTGGGACTTCATATGGGGGAGATCCCCTAAATGTCGGTGGGTCCAACACCATCAACATGTTGTTTCAACCATTTACCTTATATAAGAGTCTCAAATTGTATCTGATCCTACCTTGGATTTTCACCTCTTATCCCTTGAACTCATCCTCCCATCTCAAGTGGATCTCAAGTTTAGATGGTAAATGGATAAGAATTCATGAACTACCTCCCTCGTCTATATATTTACATCCATCCATGGACAAGGGGTTGGATTTTGGAGATTGATTCTACCCTCATGTTGTTGCTTTGACAGTCAATATTCCATGCATTAGGGTAAAATAGAGGTATACTTTGTGGAAAAGGAAAGTACAAGTCAGTTGGGGAGCTCTTATATAAAATAAACTCCTATTTTTGGTTTTAACTTTGTCCATTTCTATTAATACAAAGAGTAGATTATTTTCCTATATGTTGTCCTTTGAGATAACCTAAGATCAATTGGTTATGCCAAAGAATTTATAATGTTTTGTTGATTTTAATGATTGGATGACGAGTGAACTATTTATAAAAAGGTGCTTTAAACTTAGAAAGACTGTTAATAAAATAAAAGGTTGTTCTCTACATGCACATGGTTATTTTGATTTTAGTAGGATGGATAATAAGAATGTGTAGAGGTATAGCTGATTTAATATTCAGACCGATTATTTAATCATTTATAAGTGGAAATCAAGAAAACAATGTTTCCTCGATCAACATAATATAATTAAAGTATTACAGAAATCTAGTGTAATTTAAGTTCAAAGAGGAATTTACAATAATAGATAGTTCTACAAATTAATCTCTTATTTAAATTACAACTTCACAACGGATTCAAAATGAAACTGATATTCAATTAAATTTAAATCAAATGAATATAAAAGAATTAATTTATATGAAGAAGACATAATGAAAAACTAAAATGAAAACAACTCACTGAGAGACACACCATATGAGGCAAATTCAGAACCTCTTATTATCTCAAAAATGCTCCAGCTTAGTACAAATCTACATGATAACTGGTTCAAAGGTTTAACCCAGAATACTTCAATAGAATGAAGTATTTAACCAAAACTACAAAAATATTACAATAAATGCCTGAGTGACATGACATTATATTATTAACTTATAATTGACAGAAAATAAGTCATTCGATCAAAACAAGTGAATCTGAACATCTGGTCGTGCTTTGAAGGAGAACAGTTATTGAGTGGCCACTATTTGGGTGTTGTGCTGGTGAAGCTGATCTGTCCTTTAGTCTTGAAATTCACACAAATTTTCACACCGTTATTCATCTGGAATAGCTATCTTGGTTACCTTGCGGTAGATTTCATCTACCTTAGTATACTGAGAAAAAGTGGGTTTTACTGTGAAAATGTGTTTTATCTCATGTTGAATAAAACTT
Source organism: Pinus taeda (assembly GCA_000404065.3). NCBI lineage: Eukaryota > Viridiplantae > Streptophyta > Pinopsida > Pinales > Pinaceae > Pinus > Pinus taeda. The sequence goes on along the minus strand of APFE030300415.1, from coordinate 340,277 downwards.
ATGCTTTTGATGGCTTCGTAAAACACTCTGCCTATCATAGAACCTTTGATGTTGGAGGAGTTAACTGTATCCTTGGAAATATCCTGAACCTTCTTGATGTAGTCTTCCCTGGTCATTAATTTATCATTGATTACAAACAGTGAAGGCACACTCTTCTTGTTCAATGCATCAATCTTGGTGAAAAACTTGTTAACTACTACCTCTAGAGTGTGACACTTATCTATTAGTTGTACAAGTAAGTTCTCCTTTGTTAAAACTTTCTTTTCCTCCAAGATGGTTTCTGTTCTACCATCCACTCCTAGATCATCCATCTCATAAATGTTTTTCGAATTAAGGAACTTTATGATGTTGTTGGTTGTAGCAAGCATTTCTCCTAGTTGAGCATTGATAGTGGCAATGGTCTACTTTGCTTTCTCCATGACTTCCTTCTACTAAAAAATAATCTGGATACATGGCCAGATTTCATTTATTTCTTCAATGCTATTATTCCAGATGATTTCTTTAACATGACCTAGTGTAGAGCCAATAGAAGACTCAGACGCTGACTTCTGCCATGCCACTATCTGATTTTAAGCTCTCTGAAGCTTTGCTGAATGAAAAGTCTCAATTTTCTTTTGATGATCCTCTATAAGTTTCACTTGATCCTGCAACTTTTTTATCTCTTCAGTTTGGAGAAACATGTTTTGTACTGCATTGGCCAAGTGATCTGAAGCATCTCCTATACTGGTTGTAGCAGATATGGTTGTAGGCATGGATGTGATAAGAAGTGCTTATAAAGGAGAAACAATCTTTTTAACAACTTTCTCCTTTTCTTTAATCAATTTTTCCATGTTTGTCTCCATTTTCTTCAGTTGTGCAGTCTTCTCCATGATGAACTTCATCATATCTACCTTTTGTGTCTCTGTCTCTTCAATATCCTTGGCTAGAGGATCTTCTGTAGTTGGCAGTTTTAACTGCTTCCTTAATGTTGCTATATCTAAATTATTTTTCTTCACAAATTCCTCTGCATCATTAATGTTTGAAGGGTCATAACCCAGTTTGATCACCAAGTCTTCCAGGGTTTTAATATTGGTGTCTTTGGCAAGCACAAATAACTTCTCCATCTTCAGCTGTGATTGGACATTTGCTAAGGTAACTTGCAGTTTTGATACACTCATGGCACTGTTAGTGATAGTTGAAAATATCATTTCCCATTCTGCTTATGCATCTCCATTTGGTCAATGGGATGTATATCTTTTACATCAAACTCAAAGGTTGTCTTCTTATAGGCTGATGCTACCTTGGGCTAGGGAACTTGTGCTTGGAGGAATGCGATTTGCATTTTTCCTTTTTTCTGAATCAAAGGATGAAAATAGCCTGCTTTGAGCACCAAAAGTCTCTTTCTAGAACTAGTTTTAGGTGTTAATATTCAAGGCCTCATTCCTGACTTTTATCTCCTTAGAGATGTCCATTATACTCTTCTCTGTTTCCCCTGAAGTAGATGTGCTGGTCTGCATAATTTTTCATTGTTCTTGTGAAGTTGCGGAGGTGGTGGGAGACTGTGTTGTATGATTACCCACTAATGAGGAAACAAGTGGCTCATTAGTGGTGATAATGGTGTGCTGCTTTGAATCTTCGCCGATGATTAGTTTGGAATTAAGCTTGGCCTTCTTTTTGTACATGATCTTGAATCCTTCACTGAAAATGTCAGTCCTTGAAGGGGACTCTTCCTCTATACTTCTCTTAGCTATTTTCTACCGCATGGTAGGAGTCTGTACTGTAGATGGTGAAACCAACTGTTCTTCTGCCTCTTGTAGGGTATTCTCAACCCATTCTAACTGATTTTTGTACTTCTCTATCTCTGGCCTGGGTGTGTGAAAGTAAGGAGTAGATTTGGTTTCTACTCTTAATTTAGAAAATCCCTAATGGATCATATGACCAGGTAAATCTTAGGTTGAACTGCATTTCCTTTAAGAACTTATCTACTTCTTCCCCTATTGCCCTGTTGTTGCAAATGAAAGGGCCAATCTATGTTTTGATTTTAAACTAGGACTTCTTCTTGGCAACAACAAAGTGGATTTCATCCATATTGATCATCTGCCTTATGTACTCTAGAGCAAAAATCCTCATTGGGAGGAATTTGGGCAACTTGTAAGGTGCAAGCTCACATCCAAATATTCTCAATTTTGTATAGTTCTCGTAGAGGTACCAATCCCTTATCTAAACTTGGTGTGATAGCTACAACACCTTTCTTATTTCCTCACTGATCCTTGGTTCTATCCTGCTACTTAGAATACTAATTGCTGGATGAAAAAACATATATGTAAACTATTTATATGTGTACTCCTTCTGTTTGTTCATGACCAGAGTAGTCCAAAAGATGACTGACTGTTGGTTTTCCTTTTCATATAGCTTTTGCAAAGAAAGGTTGATATTGTCCCCATGAAAGTATAACATATAAACTAACACATAGGCATACTTTATTACCTCCTCAGTTGGAAATTTGATAAGTTGTTGATGAATTGATTCTTCAAGAAATTGGCTGAAGTTAAACACAATGGAGGGCTTAGAATCAGCAGAGAAAATGGACAGAAATCTTATGATGGTATCATCTACCCATTGATCAGAGTAGTAGCCAAGGAGGTAGGAAACAACTGTGATAATATTCTTGGCTCTCTCAGGGAAAATAGAGGAGGGATAGGGAGGATTTTTCTTTGGCAGTGAAACATCTTCTGTTAAGAAAAGTTCCAAGGTTTTGGCCCTCTTGGAAAAGTCCAATTTTTGGTATAGTTCAATTAGTGCTTCATAGGAAAATGGTGTGGCATTCTCTACTGTGGGGGCCTCCATCATCTGGTCTATGTCTTGAGGATTAATGGTAAACAAAATTTCTTTAGTGTGGGTAATGATGGCCCTTTGGCTTGGAAAAGATGATGCATGACACTTTCTAACAAACTCTGGGTACGAAGAAAAATGTAGTGGGGTAAATTAGACTCCCACAACTGGATGTCATCAGACTTGTCAATGTATTTGTCCTCGAGCCAACAATACATCTCAGAAAGGTCGAATTCACAAAGAGTTTCATGGATTTTATAGTCTTTGTCAGCAAAAGGAACGTGATGAAGATCTATGGGAGGATAGATAAGAGGATTGATAGGTTCCTCTGGTCCTTTGTCCTTTGGAGGCATTTTGGATAAAGCTAAGGATGAGAATGAAAATTGGATTGGAATTTTGAATAGAAGAGAGTAGTTAGGCTTTTGCAGGAAAAATAGAGGCAATAGGTTGAAAAGAATGAGAAAACAGTGTCGCTCGTGGGTAGAAACAGTCGAAGTTTTAGTCTATCAAACCTATAACAAGCCAATAAAATTGATAGTGCATGAATTCAGTAACATGTTAACTTGTGAAAGAGAGGTTTATATAATCAATTTGGTCTTTCCATTGAAGGTGCTGCAGGTCTGTTGAATTAATGGCTAAACAATTAATTTCTTAACAGGTTAACTCTAGAGGGAACGATTATAATTGGATGGATTTAACGAGTGAATGACTTGGCGGAAGGTAAGTGGTAGGAGCACAACAGGTAGGAGAGAGGTATCAGAAGTGAGGGAAAAAAAAATCAGAGGGGGGGGGTCATGTGTTAGCAATTTTTCGCCCGAAGGGGGATGAAAGCTTTGCGCTGACATGTAGGGGGTGGTGTGGTCATATACGCCCATTTCGGACACCCCGCCCCCCCCCCCCCCCCCCCCCCCCCCCCCCCCTCGTGGTAAAGTTCACTCTGGTGTGAAGGGGGGCCAGAATGTCATGTGGGTCGTCAAATCTTGGGATATAGGCGGAGATGGAGCGTGATGTGTCAGAGGGTTAACTCATGACATGATAGGTTGTTATTGGTGGGGTTGGGAATTAATAATGTAATGTGTTGGGAATATGTGCAATATATGAGGGGTGTTAAAAATTAGGTATATGAAATGGAGAATAATATGAGTGAAGGGTTGTTTTGGGGGTTTTAAACTTAGGTATAGGGTTAATACCAAAATAGCTTATATATAAACCTTAGAGAAAACCTTTACTCCTCTACCTTTTTCTTCTGCACATGAAAAAAATATTTGATAATTGACTTGCGACACATTTTGACTAGTAGCCTATGAATTTATAAAGACATGAAATGAAGCCTTTTTGCTTCTCTAGCATTTTATTTTCCTTTTGCCTTATTTATTTAGGGCAGCTAAAACCTAACATTTTATTGATATGGATGCCTATAAAACATTAAATTGGCCTAACAATTTAACTTTTCTTTCTTTTGCATCCATATCCTAACTTAACATTTTAAAATTATTTTAACTAATATACTAACTTGTCAAAACCAACTAATGTTACAACAATGGCTTCAAGATATATTAGCATTGATAATGCAATATTTTACTACTTTAAGCTTTAGGGTTTTGCACTGCTTCAAGATAAGATCAACTAGACATTGAAAATCCCTAAGAAACTACACAATATCAGAGTACCAATCAGAGAGTAGATATTTCTGATCTATGTGGTCAAGAATGTATTGATCTGACGAAAGAGGTTATTGTGGTTTCTTCCCTTCTCTATGAGGAAGAGGTTCTTGTGGATTCTCCTCAGATATCAAGGAAGGTTCTTGTGGATTCTCCCCTAGTGTTAATGAAGGTTCTTTTGGATTCTCTCCTAATACAATTGAGAAACCAGATTTATTCCCATTGCTTTACAGTTGGATTCAGCCAATAATTTGGCCAAGCCTTGGTCTTTTACTACCTTTTTGGTCTTAATTTCAAGGTCGAATTCAAGGATTTTAGCAATCCACCTCCCTCTTCTTCCATCAGTATCAGGCTGAGTCAAAACAATTTTAACAACACGATTAGGGACATAAGTTGTAATGTGTGAATGCACGACATAGGTTCTAAAGGCTTTGAGGGCTTGAATTAAGGCATAAGCTTGTTTTTCAATAATATCATACCTAAGTTCAACATCCCTCATAACTTTGGAAAAGAAGGCTATAGGCTGGTCATCACCATTTGTGTTCTTCTGTAAAAGTATAGTAGCTAAGGTTATCTCGAATGCAAAAGAAAATATGTTAAAAGGAGAAGAATAATCAGGCTAGTTACTGTAGGGGCCTCAAATATAGCCTTTTTGATTTGATCAAAAGCATATATAGCAAGAACTGTCCATTTCACTTCATTGTTTTTCTTTAGCATATCTGTTATATCTTTAACTATCTCAGCATAATTTGGGATGAATCTCCAGAGAAAAATGATCTTTCCAAGGAAGGTTTGTATCTCTTTCTTATTCATTGGTAGAGATAGGGTCTAAATAGCTGAAACTCTCTTTCTATCAACTACAACTCCCTCCTTGGAGATTATATGACCTAGTAATTTCCCCTCCTTTACAAGAAATAAGGATTTCTTTGGATTGATGGATATGCCAAATTTCCTACACCTGTCAAAAACCTTGCTCAAGTGTTTTAAATGATTTTCATCAGAATCAGAGAAAACAATTAAATCATCTAAATAACCGACAACAAATTCAAATGTTTTACCTACAAATGATAGATCCATGGCTCTCTGGAAAGTGGCTCCAACATTGGTTAACCCAAATGGAATTCTAGCATAATAAATGTACATCAAGGTGTGGTGAAAGCAGTTTTGTCTTGGTTAACTGGACTTACCATGATCTGGTTGTAACCAGAAAATCCATCTAGCACAAAAATCCTATTTTCACCTAAAAATTTCTGAAGTAGATGATCCATTTTGGGCAATGGATAATTATCCTTTAAAGATGATTTCTTCATATTTCAGAAGTCTACACATAGCCTAATCTCACCATTTTTCTTTTTGACAAGAACTAGTTGGCTGCCTAATTAGAATACCTTAAAGGCACAATGATATGAACATCAAGCAGATTTTTAAGTTCTTTCTCAATGGTTGGAAGTAGTATGGGATTGATTCCTCTTAATTTTTGCTGAAAGGGTTTTGCTTCTAGTTTCAAAGGAATCTTATGCACAATCAAAGATGTATCATAAGTTTTTAACTCATTATAACACCAGGAAAAAACATCTTTGTAATTTCTAAGAAGCTTCAAGTATTTGATTTTTACATCCAAAGGTAAGGTTGATGATAATTTAATATTTCTCACATCATCCAAAGTTCCAATATCGCATTCTTCGATGTCTTCTTTAGGTTGGTTAAACAAGGTATTTTTAGAGACATCATTATTATCAAATAGTTTTTCCAACGAAAGCAATCCTCTAGGAATACAATTATTAGATAATTGGATGATATCATGATCAAGAATTTTAGGACTGAATGAAGTTTCTGGATTTTGTTGATTTAATTCTTGAATATCGTTTTGATCTCCTTTAATTTTCATATTTGAGAATTCATCAATGACTTGCAGAAAAGATTTTAATTGTTCATCATCTTCAAAAATCTGCCAATGTTTAAGGTTATCAGGAATTGATGGTTTATACTTGACATGGATTTGGTATTCTAACAATACTGGCTCAGGGACTTTGAAAGAGCTTGTTGATACAACTAGTGAGTCAACATGCATATTTTCATCTCTGGGAATAACAATTATGTTGAATCCTTGAGAAGGAAAGGAAGAGGAAACTGTAACCTGACTATGCTGTAAGTGGAAAGACCCAATAAATGTAGTAACTAAGACTTGGTTAAGTCTTTTTTTAATATTAAAAGAAGGTTTTAATATGTGTAACTGAATAAATAAAACTCTCCAGACAGTTAGGCTAGGTCGATCTCTTTGCCTTATTAGATAAGGGTAGTTCCAAGGAAGGGAGACTCTCTTTTTTGGGAAAAGGGAAAGGAGCCAGAGGAGCAAAGAAGGAAAGGAAGAGGAAATTGTAACTTGACACATGACATTGTGCAAGTTAGTGGAATACTGTTGTTCTGAGGAGTTCTTGAGCAGGATTTTGGCTATTGGAACTCCAGAAGAATCCTTGCAAGTTTGGACTCTAGACTAGACCAAGGGGTCTTGAGGTTTGGAGGTCAGACAACTCAGGATTGAACCTAAAACTTTCTGGACGAGTGGAGACTCGAGGGGAGACTGGATATCATTACCAGCCTCACAGTTGGGTGGAGAGACTTCCTAAGTCACTATGGAAAACAGATAAGTACATTTACATGCTAAAAGAATGATTTAGTTCTTCTTGTTTCTACAAAATTAGTACTTGTGGAAGATAGAGTACTTAAAGCGAAACTAATACTATTGTATATACTGTTAAAACACACTTGCATGAAATGACATAAAAATATTACACTATCTGATTGAAGTATTTTAGATAAGGTGTGAAAGAAGAACTAGAACTAACAAATAATACTCAGAATCATAGATATCATGGAGTGAAACATATGCCATAGGAAATTATCATAATATAGGAAAGATATTGTTGATACACAATAACTTAGAAAGTTCGGTTAAGAAGTACTCAAAAACTTAATTATGATAACTCCCTATTACAAATACCAATTGTCTATTTTTCTTGATATTGTATAGTAAGAACAAAAAGAAATAAAGGGATTCGTTAGTCGAGTGAAGGTTGGGAGACCTTTTGTAGACAATCCAACCTAGGGTACCTGTGTCTTATCCTTAGGCTGCAGAGGAAACCAACAGAGGAGTTAGTTACCCCAGAATCGGGACGACGAAGTTGCACTTAATCATTTAGAAAATTATCGAGTAAGAAATTACTGTTGTGCTCATTCCTACTAATATTTGGAATGGAAATACACACACAAAAATGTCATTATAAGTAAATGCCTTGGAGAGGGTTGACATTCAAATTTCCAGATCTACATATATAAACAAATAACACTGTAGAAAGCAAAAGAAATTGAACTAACAGTTATATCAGTACCTGGAAAAAGGAATGCGTGTAAATAAAAGCTACAAAATTCTTAAAAATAATTATATAGTGCTTGTTGGCTCTTGAAGGTATGCCTAGTTACAGGTAGCTAGCATTGGTATGAAAATAAAACATATTCGAGGAAGACTTAGCAACCTTCGTACACAATAAACAGACCAGAATGTCAATGAATCTTGAGGGATCGAAAATAAAATAATGTCATTCGAGGAATTATCACTAATAAAGCCATGGAGGGCACATGAAGCCCAATAATGTGATTATCATTATAAACTAGTAAGGAAACCATTACAATTACCGTTTTTTCCATCTAATATTAGATGTGAACAAGTGCAATCTGTGATGATTTCAAGATTGAAAACACTACCTATTGGATCTAGTAAACATATGGACCGAGAAGGCTTTAGCCAACTCTAATTCACAACACCGAGGTGTCACTTGTGGCTATACATATACCATAACAAGATGCAATATCTCAAACAATTCTTTGCACAGTAATTACTCATGAACAGGGAAACCAATTAATCATAATTACAAATTATAGTATAATTTAACTGTTAAACAAAAATTCAACCCATATCGAGCAGACATGCTAGGCCATTACTTGAAAGGACTATGGACAGGTTAACGAACAAATCCTTAACAACCCATCCAGGTTACACACTCTGAAATGTCTACATTGAGGTTAAGACCTCCAAAATAAACAAAACAAAAGATAAACCCTCAACACTGTCAAGCGGGGCGACCATGAGGCTAACCCTCAAGAAAACTAACAAAAAAATAGATAAGAGGGTTTGGATCAATCCAAAAATCCATCAATATACCGAGAACATAAAACCGGAACCTCTGAGGGTTTCTCCAAAAAGGCTCGTCGAAAGCTATAGTCCTCCGAGGACCAAGAGAATAGTCTATTGGGGAGCCACAAGGAAAACAAGGTAGCTCGATTACTAGCATGGAGGTGGTGAATCGTTGCTCCTGTACTGACCCCTGGAGTTAAGAACCTTGACCGTTGATCTGAAGCCTCGTTGATGAGCCTGCATAGGGGAAAACACAAAACATTAGTATTTGATACATTCCACTGGTGACATGAAAGCAATTAAGGAACAATGGACGAGTGAGGGTATTACGAGAGGTTGTCATGAACAAAGTGGCCAAATAGTGGTATTAAAGTTAATTTCATACTAAGATTTACTCGGTTATCTTTCTCTTTCCTTAAAACTAATCATTTTATTTCTTAGACAATGGTTTTAAGATGATTTGAGCATGATGCTTCGAGTTCTATCTTTCAAAAATTAGGAATCTTTAATGATGTGGTAACCTTAGTGGAGGTAATTCTTTGTACCGGATTTAGAGGAAATTCAGTTTTACATCTAGATGACAACAAAATTTAGAGTGTTCAATGAAGAGGTTGTTGATTGGTCTAGGAAGGTTTCATACTATTCTATTTTTATTTTCCTTTTTTTGGTATCATAACTCACTTCAATTATTTATGGTGTTTAGAGTGATGAAATTCTCAGTGATGATTACTCATTGGGTGTTGATGGAAAATGATGTGCATTGATTGTGGTTGCCTCTAAATAAGCACTACATGACCTAGGTACACGATTGTTATAGTAGGTGCAGGAATCTTGTGGTAGTATTCTTGAAATTGCACCTTTTCAGCAAGGATTTGATTTTTTTATCATGAATGTTCATAAGACTCTCGACAAAAAAAAGTAATTCTGAAAAAGAAATCTATGACAAGTAGGGAGTTCATTTGAGACAGGATAACAGATATGTGAGGTCTATTATAAAGGTGCGATACTCTTTTTCCATAATATATGGTACAAAGAATTGCATTCCTATACCTGATCTTGTTGCAATTTTATCATTCCTACACTCAATACTTTCATAAGGGTTGTAACCTGGTCTTAGTTGGAACTGTAATAGTGATGTTGCAGATTTAATGAATGATTTAAAAATGATGACATACCAAGTATCTTAATATTTCCTTGCTGAGTTTTTTGCTGACATTTTTATCGAGAAGTATAGTATGATCTTTAAACATTTCCCTGCCTTCTTCCATGGTTTTATAATCTTATGTTTTGGCTTGCATGAGGACATGCAAGAAGGTGAGCATGGGAGAGTGTTGAGCCTCCATTTTGTCCATATTTTCATGCCTTTCGCTGAATAACTATATGCCTATACGAGGTGTTTATAATCATTATTTTTATTTTTATGCACTATTGAGCTATTAGTTAGAGTCATTCAAAGACAAAACTTATTGATTTATGAAATATTCTTGTTTTGTTAATTTGAAGAGCATTTAATGTAAAAAATGTCATTAATGTAATAGGCTCTCTTTGTGGCAGGGTAGCAGTTCTTGTACCAACAATTCCTACACCAACAGTTCCTATACTAGCAATTCCTGTAAAAGCAGTGCAAAACAATGTTCTCACCTCCATGATTTTCATACTTCGGGCTGTCTTGATTGAAAACGATCATATGGGTTTTGAGGAGAAGGTACTTGACATGATGATGTGTTCCTTTGATCGCACCCACATCTTCTAGCTAATGCGTGGGGCTAAGGTCGAAGAATACGGTCAAACTATTTCTAGAAGCCAAAGCTTGTTAACAACGTATTATTCTTACGACTTTTCACGTGAATACTTCATGACTCGGCATTGGTTGTTGCAAACCACAGATCAATTTGAACCTCTTTATTTTGGCTCCGAATTGTTGCATAATTCTAAATTTATATGGGCTAATAACTTTCTATCCAAATAGTTGGGAGGCATTGTTGTTTGGTAAACTGTAGATCAATTCAAATCCACTCAGCAATCGAGTCTCCTTATTTTTGGTTCAAGATTAGTTTGTGGTTCTAAAAATTATATGCACTATGTAACTATGGATCCAAATCACTGGGAGATAGTGTTTTTATAAATGTGAAGACTATATACTCTAGGGGGATCCCATAATTGTATTCGGTACATCGCATTTTTCATAAACTAGGGGATCGATTTTGATTGTGCAGGGAAGGAGGAGCCTGCGTGCCCAGTGGGGAACAACACTGCTTGTTCAGTAATGATGTAACAGCATTCAACAATAATCTAAACTAGCATTCGATTCTATGTTTGTGTCTCTTCTGAATGTTTTGAGATTGTGATTTAATTGTTGCAAGGGAAACGAGTTGGGTGGTTGGGACTATGATCTAGGTGGCTCTAGAGACACACATAGGACAAAGGGGACTCAGAAAAGCTCAAAAATCAAAGTGCTTGGATTATGCTCTAACCAAGTTCAGGTTGTAGATCTCATCGTCTTGATTGCAATAGTGTGAATGGTTCCTCAATCCGAGTCCGGATGAGAAAGTTAGAAGCAGTCAAAGTTGGGTTGACTTTTTGATGATTGCGCAGGCTTAAGGAGGACACAATTTGGAATTTTTCCGGCCACCGGATTTTGGCCAACCTTGTCCGAATTCTGAGCGAAATTGTGGGGTCGTTAAAATCACTCCTATGGCTAAAATTGGAATTCCTTAAAAATGGCATTTGTTATTATTAAAAACAAAAAAAAAGTATTTAAAGTGGTGGCGGGCCATGATCCCTGCCACCCCCATAGCACTCACTATATATATATGGGATATATA
>APFE030300415.1:306750-327091 GCA_000404065.3 Pinus taeda | reverse complement strand
AATTTCACTTTGTCAGAATTTGACAAACTTTATATGGTTTCAGCACTTCTCGATGCCACGAACGCAATGGCATTGTCCATTTCTCCATCAAAATTCTTCATTTTTTGGCCAATTTTCAATATGTAGGTGGAACCATGAACTGTAAAAACAAGGGGCAAAACCATGCTCACTGAAATTTTCCAGAGGAGGTAATTTTTCTCCATGTTGGAATATATTCAAGTTTACAGTTGTTTTTCATGGTTTTCTGTAGGGATCACAATGGCAAGGTCATATTAACCTTTGGAGCTACGAATTTCCAGTCCACCTATGGAGTAGAATCTTTGAGGAATCCAGGGGGAATCTAATAGATTCCTTGAGCCCCAGATTCTCAATTTCTCATAATTCAGAAATTGAATAGTCGATTTTGCGCTATTCGATACCACAAATTTGATGGTGCATTTAGATTTCTCATTTTCTCATTCTATTCTTAGGCCACTTTTCTAAGTGGAATGCAAGTGTCGGCATTCATGTGCAAGCAACCATTTTCATGTGATTGATGTTGTGAGATTGATGGGATGAACAACTTCAGCAGTTTGACATCCGCTTCTTCAGATGGCCCTTGGTTATGAGGTATATGCAGTGTTCATGTACTTCTTTTGCTATGCATTGTGCTGCACATGTCCTTGCTTAATGTTTGATGTGGGATCCCTTTTCTTACTCATTTTCATGATTCCTGCTTGATATGATGCAGAATCATCTATGTGATGTACTTATTGTCATGATTTGTCATGTTGTGTTTTGAGATCCCTTTGTTGTATGTTGATGGGATACTCATGTGTTGTGATGCATGTTTTTTTGAGATCCCTTTCATGCCATGTTGGTAGGTTGCTCATCGTGCATGAGTTTTGTGTCATACTGATAGGAGTCTTTTGACTGAGAGTTCCTGTGGTGGAACATCTTTTGCCACCACTCCTATGTGAGGGAATTTTCCTATTATGATAATGACATCACCTTTTATGTACATCATTACTATTGACAACACTTAATGTAGCTGCCTACACCATCTTGACACCGGGGCCCAGATACGTAGTCCCTCCTGGATGAACTCTGTTATCAATGACTTATGTTTTTATGTGGCTAATGATTTTCATGTTCCTCTTCTTTACAACATGCAATTGTATTCATTTATGTTCTTTTAAAAATGCAATTTAACACATCATGAAAGTAAAAGGTCTTGGAAGGGTCCTTCGTCACACTCGGACATGGATGAAGTGGTATCAAAGCGGTCTTTGCGTTTATGTGAATTACAGTGTGAATAATGGAATGTGCAGCGACAGAGGATGAAAAAGCATTGTATGAGACCATGCTCAAGATTTCCAAAAGGGTCGAGATAATGTATGAAACTCTACTGAAAGAGACAGAGGAAAATAAGCTATTGCAGCTTCAGTTGCAAGTCATGGAAGAGGCCATGGAAGAACCGAAGCACAAGAACCAAAACCTTCAAACATAGAACGTTGAATTGAAGATGTGCCTACATGAAGAGAAGGAGGAAAATTAGAGCTTGCTACGACAAATGCAAGCTAAGGACGAGGTCTTGGAAAAGCTGCAGCATGACCCATGTGAGGTAAAATGTAGTTCTCTAGATTCATGTATGTGTCCTGATGATGATTTCGCTGTTTTTGAAAATCACGCCATAGGAATTGGCTCCAAATTGTTGAAGAGAATGGGTTATGAAGGAAAAGGTTTGGGAATTAATGGCCAAGGCATTGTCAACCCCATCAAAGTAGAAGAATTACCCCGTCAGGAAGGACTTGGGTATGTTAGAAAGGAAGTTGGGGAATGCGCCAAGATAGCTAGCGAACCACCAACAACAGATGATGAGAAGCCCTCACTAGTTCTTTCCAAATCGACAAAGGAGGTAAAAGATGTTGATTTCCTTTCGGTTTCATCATCACATAGTATAATTTCCATTGGAAATTTGGAGATCTCGATTACATGGACAAACATGAGGCTCCTTACAAGGATGAGGCACAAGGAGGAAGGAAAACTTGGTGTTAATAACGAGGTGTAATTCAACCATTGGAGGTTGTGCAGAGACCCCAATTTGTAGGCTTGAGATACAATAAAGGAGAATGCTTGAAGGTGTCAGATTCGTTCAAGGCATCGTCGGAATCATCGAGGAAAGAGAATGATGGGAAAACATCCACATTATTCCAAGGTAGTTTACATTGCAGGGAAAGAGCTAAGGCCAGCTCTCATCGCCACACTTACACCAGAGATGACAAGGAAAGGTATAACCAGTTTCGATATTCGAATGGTCATTTTGATTATAATAATGTTGTTAGTGATGAATGTAAAACATGGCATTGAAAAACATGTACCTTTTGTAGATTACATAACCATACATTTTCTAAGTGATGGAAAAGAATGGAAGCACACAAAAGGATGAGGCGTGAACGTCCCTCTCAACAATTAGTAAGGAAACATTTTAAGTAGATCTGGAGGAAGAAAACCTACTGCAGTCATTGCAATAGAAGTGGCCATCAAAGAGCCACATGTTAGAGGCTCCATCCTGAGCAGCGCCTTAAACACAAAGAATTGGTGTGTGAGCCAGGTGAAGCAATTGTTTGACAAGCAAAAACACCACAAGGAGGTGACCCATTCACCTTGATAAATGAAAAATGGTTTCTAGATATGTTAGTGTTTCATGTTCATGCTTTTGTAAATCATTTGTTGCATTTTAAAATGTAAAATTGATGATGTGTTTTCCATCACTTGTTCAGCAACAATGATGTCTGGTCTTATTTTTAGTTGCATGATAAACTGTGAAAGTGATTTCATGTTTCCATCACTTGTCAAAGAAAATAGTGTATGGCCTTATCTTCGTAAATCATGTGTAGGAGTGATGATGAGTTTTCCATCACTTGTTGAAGCAACAATGATATGTTGTCCTTGTTTTCGTAGCTCGGGTATTATGCCCATGTTGTTGTAAACTTGACCACTGAGTCTGTGTTATGAACTCATGGCAAGTGTAGGATGCTTGGGTCATTAGTTGGTCAGTTAAGACAAGCATGTAATTTTCAAAACAATGTACGACAGGTTGCAGAGGTTGCAGGTGTCAGCGTATCGCTTAAGAATTCGAAGAACAAAGATGAAGGAGATGGACGTGAGACCTTTTTAGGATGCTTGTGATGTAGATGGGGTAGAGAGAAGTTGTAGATTATTTTTCATGCTTTTGGAGGACCAAAAGCTCCTCAGTGAGGAGGATTGATCTAGGTGGCTCCAGAGACAGACACAGGACAAAGGGGACTCAAAAAAGTTCAAAAATCAAAGTGTTTGGATTATGCTCGAACCAAGTTCAGGTTGTAGATCACGTCTTCTTGATCACAAAAGCGTGAATGGTTCCTCAATCCGAGTCCAAATGAGAAAGTGAGAAGGAATCAAAGTTGGGTTAAATGTTTTATGATTGGGCAGGCTTAAGGAGGCCACAATTTGGACTTTTTCTAGCCACTGGATTCCAGCCAACCTGGGCTGGATTCTAGGTTTAATAGTGGGGTCGTTAAAATCACTCCTACGGCTAAAATTTGAATTTCTTAAAAATGTCATTTGTTATTATTAAAAACAAAAAAAAAATATTTAAAGTGGTGGCGAGGCATGACCCCCGCGACCCCCATCGCACTCACTATTATATATATATAATATATATATATATATATATGGGTTATATATATAAACCAACACATTAAATGTTAATGTGAGGCCGGCGGGGATTGAACCCGCCTGACCCACATGGGCTATCCCCCATCAATTGGCCGCATGTGGTGGCATACGTACCAACCATAAAACAAATGAACTAACAAATGCACCCCTGTTTAGTTAATGCACAACCCAAAAATTAATGCCACATGCCATGTTGGTAATTAAAAAAAGATTTTTATGTTGTAAATGGCACAGGTGGGATTTGATCCCCCACCCTGCAACCTTAATTACTTTGCTATTAACCATCAGGCCAACGACCCTTTTATTGACAAATCCGCCTAAAATTTGCATAAACTTAGTATTTTCAGTGCATCCTGGAGACAGATGGAGGAACCAGGAGTGGGCATGAATTTCGAGATAGAGGAGGCAGTGCACGTAGTTTGAGGAAGAATTTTACAGGAGGGCCAATTTTTCACTTTATCATAATTTGACAAACTTTATATGGTTTCAGCACTTCTTGACGCCATAAACGTACTAGCATTGTCCATTTCTCCATCAGAGTTCTACATTTTTCAACCATTTTTTCAGTGTGTAGGTGGAACCATGAACTACAAAAACAGGGAGCAGAACCATTATCCCTGAAATTTTCCCGAGGAGGTAATCTTTCTCCATGTCGGAATATAGTCAAGTTTACAGTCGTTTTTCATGGTTTTCCACAGGGATCACAATGGCGAGGTTATATTCACCTTTGGAGTTGCCGATTTTCAGTCCACCTATGGAGCAGAATATTTGAAGAATCTAGTGGGAATCTAAAAGATTCCTTGAGTCCTAGATTCTCAATTTCTTAGAATTCAAAAATTGGATAGTCGATTTTGCACTATTCGACGCACAAATCTGATGGTGCATTCAGATTTCTCATTTGCTCATTCTATTCTTCAGCCACTTTTCTAAGTGGAATGCAGGTGTCAACATTCATGTGCGAGCAACCATTTTCATGCGATTGATGCCGTGAGATCGATGGCATGAACAACATCAATAGTTTGACATCTGCGTCTTCAGATGGCCCTTGGTTGTGAGGTATATGCAGTGTTCATGTACTTCTTTTTCTATGCATTGTGCTACAAAAGTCCTTGCTTAATGTTTGATGTGGGATCCTATTTCTTACTCATTTTCATGATTCCTTCTTGATGTGATGTCGAATCATCTGTGTGATGTACTTATTATCATGATTTGTCATGTTGTGTTTTGAGATCCCTTTATTGTATGTTGACGGGATACTCATGTGTAACCATGCATGTTTTCTTTGAGATCCCTTTTATGCCATGTTGGTAGGATGCTCATTGTGCATGAGTTTTGTGTCATACTGATAGGAGTCTTTTGACTAAGAGTTCTTGTAGTGGAACATATTTTGGCGCCACTCTTACGTGAGGGCATTTTTCTAGTATGATAATGACATCACCTTTTATGCACATCATTACTATTGACAACACTTAATGTAGTGGCCTACACCATCTTGACACTAGGGCCCGGAGACGTAATCCCTCCTAGACGAACTCTGTTATCAACGGCTTATGTTTTTATGTTGTTGATGATTGTCATGTTCCTATTATTTACAGCATGAAAATGTATTCATTTATGTTCTTTTAAAAATGCAATTTAACACATCAAATAAGTAAAAGGTCTTGGAAGGGTCCTTCATCACACCCGAACCTGGATCAGCCTACCAGCCATTCCATTGCCCCAAACTTCTTAGGATTTATTTTTCTTCATTTTCTTTTCTCCATAGTGTGTGAGTGTGATTCCATATAGCTTTGCAATTTTATTTCATAGTCCTGCTTCATGCTCTGATCATCTGATTTTCGATTTCATCCATAATTTCTTTTCCATTTCTCTGGTCATTTAAGTGTAATGATATCGTTTCTATCTTGGAATGTATTTTCATGAAGGTTGAGTTGAGGTAAATAGAGTACAGGAAGTGAATGTTTTTAACTACATCTCTTATTTAATGTGCCACTTTCCTTGATCTTATTTGTTGCATAGCAAGGATATTATGGTTTACTAAGAATTCTAGTTGATTAAACTCATGACTGCCTTAAAACTATTTGAGATGATAAACTGATTCATGCACTATGAAGAGAAACATTCGTTCTTGAAATTTTAATATCAAATTCCAGGATCAGCTTGAGGAGAAATTGCAGCCTTGTATTCTATTGGAAAAGCGAGATCACTCACAGAATTCCTTCATTATAATTGAATGTTGCACATATCATAGATAATATTTCAATGTTATAGAGAAAGTATTTAATGATTTTATAAGAACTAGGCGAACAACAGAAATGTCTTTATCTTATTTGCTTCACACTTTCCTTACAACTGAAATATTTATTTGTCTTAGAGAAGAAACCACATATAGTACAGATTCTTTTAAAAGCATTTAAATTAGTTGGAATGAAGTTTCTTTATGATTCCTAGTTTAATTTCATGCTTTTCATCTTCACAACATAGCAGTGATTTTTAAGATGTTTTTCATTCTTTATTTCCTGAATTGCATTCTTTACTTCCTGAATGGTTTGTCATCTTGAATGGGGCCTACATTCCCTTGTCCCCTGGACAACTGAGGAAGACTTTCTACAAGAGTCAACTCAACCAGAAGAGGAGCCAGAAGTAGATTCCTAGTGTGTCTACCTTGTGTTGAAGAGTCTTGTTCATTTTTCCTGAATGATGTCTTTTTAAATTTCTTGCAAGAGCTTGATTTTTATTTGACAGATCCCTGAGGTCGTATTTTGACATTCACTGTGCTATGCCTCTAAGCTTACCAACCTGTATTGACAATTTAAATGTTGCTGTAAATCTTGCATTTATATCTCCTGACACCTTCGGGAGTGTTGTGGCCACCAACAACCCCCCTTTTATTTAGTGTTATTACTAATACTAAATAAGTGGGGACCCTTAGTCAAAAAATTTAAAAAATGAATTAGTACTTCTATTTTCTTTTAACTAAAACTTACCATCATAAACTTAAGAAAATAACCTTGAAAAATCTAAAAAGCTTAAGTTTCATGATGAGGAAAGATAAAATCACTCAACAAATATCACATCGCATGCCTTAAAACACACTTACACTAGAAAATAGCAGAAAACGCCGATATGCGATGGCACATATCGCAAAATCGCACCTTGCAAGAAATACATTAACATGAAATGGGTAGATACCACGATTATGCGATATTGCGACCATGCGATATTGCAATATCGCGATATTGCGATAGAGCGACAAAGCGATCTTACGAAATAATAACAAAGTGATATTGCGATATTGTGATCTTGCAATAATCCGATGCAACGATCTGCTATATTGCAAAGAAAATCGCAAAATCGCTCCATCACAGATTTTTAGGGCTCATTATTCAAGAATTTTTTTTTTCCATAAAAAGAGACCTGGTTATACACTTTAATGCTAATTAATGAGTTAGTTGCCAGTTGTTAATGAAATATGGTTTTGTGTTTATCGAAGAGCCAGTTCACGTAAGGTGGTATACTTTTGCATGTCTTCGGCATTTAAAGCTTTCCTGTCACTGTTCCTTATCATTATTCTCACCACACTTGTAAACTGCAGGAACGAAGAACAAAGAACTATACAAAGCAGTATACAGGAAACTATGGGGAAGAAAGGCAAGGCTCCGATGTCTGAAGATAAAGAAATGATGTCCTTGTACACAGACATGGCATGCAACAGAGACACGGGTATTTCCACTTGGGAAGGCATGTATAATCTACTTGAGGAAGAGAATCCCAAGGTAACAGAGTTTATGGCTACTACAGGTTCATCAAGGTCTTCTGAAGCATCAGTTGCAGATTTAGCTTGTTCATTCCTACACCGAATAGCAACGAGATGCAAAATTCTCCCCTACACGGACATGATTAAATGGGTATTGGACAATGCTGACATTAAAAATAGACAGTTTATGACTCAGGGTCAAGAGCTCACGGAATCATTATTTTCACAAAATTTCAACTCTACATCCGCTAGAAGAAAGCACGCGAGAGGCAAAAAACGCACCAAGGATGCATGGATCGAGAAACGTGAAAATGTATAGTACCTGCAAGCGGACTGGAGACAAAAGGCTCAAGAAAAGGCAGAATTAATTAGAATATTAACTAAGTTGAATTGGGATTCCTACTAGGCTTATTTAGTGAAACCACATAGCCAGTGTATGACTCTCAAAAGCATCATCAATTCTGCCAAAAAGATGGTACCAGCTCTTGCTGATTCCATTTTCACAGGGTAATTAAAAGCTGAAGTCGACCAATCGACTCTTCTCAAGCAAATGTTGAATGCTTGCGATGTTAAGGAGCAAATACAAAAATAGTTAGATGTTAGATTTAATTTTAGAAATAGTTTTTCTTTATCTTTGACTAGAAAAAGGATAGTCATTTAAACCGTATCCTATATTTTTGTAGTAAATTATTTTTAAATGTAGTTAGTGGTATATAAACCCTTCTCATGCATTTAGAGAAGGGTCCAGAAATTTATCAAAACTTGCCCTCAGAACATGCACTTTTGCACCCTCCGAGGAGGTTTTGATGAATGAATGGAACAAGATTTATTGATTTTTGCATTTAATATTTGCTACTCATGATGTTGCATTTCTATACTCTTAGTGGATGTTGGATTACGAAGAGATAAATCGTTATCACTTGAAGCTCATGAGTAGAACTAGTTATAAATGGTACTTCTATCTCTTAACTGTTTCTATCTTTTGTGTTAAAGTGATATTCAAGTTCAGTTGTTTATATATTAATGTGTGAATGCCTGAGTTATCATTTGGCACTTTTGTACGGTGATAGCTATTTATTTATGCTTAATGTATGAATAGCTTATTATGCGATATTTTTTTCACAACTGTTTCGTCTAACTTTTTATACGAAGTGGTTTATCTATATTGAATTCTTTTCTCATAACAGTTGAATGATCTTTATTATTGATTGTTATTTGAAATCATTTTAGATCGCATAGCAGAAAGATTACACGCTGGGTTAGTGTAGATTTAGATGTTTCTATTTTCTAAGAATACAATTGCATGTCATTTAATTAGAATTAGAATTAGAGCATCTTAATTAGGAACTGTTAGACCAGAAATATCAATCAATCTCACACACACACATAAATTGGGAAACTAGTCCCATATCCTGAGTCGAACCCACCATACCAAATGGAAAAGGAGCTGCCAGCCAAGGTCCAGACCGGGTGGGTATCCCCCTTGTTGTAGACCCGATTTTTTGGGGCTTCAACATATTTGGCACTAGATGGACGGCCTCTGACTATGAATGGCAAGTAAGTCTAAATCTAAATACCATTCTGAGAGTAAATCGCCCTCACCATCTCCCCTGACTTCTCCATTGCATTTAGAATCTTTAAATCCAGAGCCAGAAGTCATAGGATCAACAACCGCTGCTACAAACCTTAACATTTCATAACAATATACTATTGAACCTCCTGAAGTTGAATCTCTGATTCACAAACTTCAACAATTTTCTATATGTCCTCCAAGATCTGATAAATCTCAAGGTAGCATGACTTCGCAATATAACCTTGCTCATCCTCTCACCAAATTAAAAAGCGAAAAGTTTGGTGTTCAGCCATCTGAGTTACCTCTACCCACAAGGAAGAGAGCAACGAAATCACCTAAAGGGTCCGATAGCAAGGCTCTTTCACCCTCATCATCCATTTCAACTTCTTCACCGTGAAGTCAACCATCCACTCCACCACTTCAGATCATTGTCCACCAGCTGACTGGTATTTCTACATCTCCTTCTCAATCAGCCGGAGTCATAATATCCTCATCTTCTCAACCTCAGGGATCATCTTCTGTACTTCCCTCCGTTAGTGGATCAACGATGGCCCAATCTCCATTGAACAACCTAGGGGCAGTCTTAATGCCCGCGCCTTTGTGTCAGCTACCACCCCATCTTGAAAAATGGCTGCCTAAGTTTAATCCTGAAGAAGGCATGCTAGCGGAAGAGCATAGTAATAACTTTATGCTATCCATAAAGCTTAATGGAGTTACTAACGAAGATGTTGTCGTTTGACTTTTTCCTTATACTCTTCAGGGAACAGCTAGATCATGGTATTTTTCATTACCATCTAGATCTATCACTAGTTGGGATATCTTCCAAGAACAATTCCTCATTAAATTTGGTGATGATAGGTCTACAACGACGTTAATCATTGACCTCTCAAACCTTAGGTCCGAGATAAAAGAACCTATCAAAGATTTCAATTCATGTTTCAATAAATTGTTAAACAAAATTCCTACTGCTTCCAAGCATAGCGAAGAAGTGCGAAGTGAATGGTACATCACTGCTTTACCATCAAACATAGCAATCTTCGTGGACAGGGCTAACAAGACAACTTTAGCTGAAAATATGAAAGAAGTAATAGCTATAGAGAAGCGTATTATAGCCCTTGAAAAGAAAACTGCAATGGAAGAAAAAAATCCAAGAAGGTTACTTTCAAAGAAGATCCCAAGAAAAAACAATTGAAAGATCCATTTGATTTAGAGGGATTGCAAAAAGTTTTGAAGACCATGTCTAATGAGATGGTCGATATTAAGAAACAAATGACAGAAACTTCTTCGAAAAAGCCGTATAGACCTTTTAAAAGAAACCCTTTGACTAATTCAAAGCCCCCCAATGCTATTACAAGCGCTGAATCCGAAGAAGAAGAAGAGGGAACCGCTACTGAAGAGAAAACCGATGAAGAAGAAGTTGTAGAGTTACAAGGAATGTGGGATTTCATCCTCCCAGAAGAAGAAGATCAAGAAGCATCCCCGATTAGTACATGAAGTAGAAATCAACTTGCTCCTCCTCAAACTGCCGTTAAGCCAAAGAGCGCAAGCTCGACAATGAAGGATAAAGTCACAGCCAAGAAAACGACACCCAAAGTGACTCAAACCAGCCCAGTCCAAATAGATTCATCTACTCTATCTAAGACGTTGATCATTTTGGATGAAATGGAGTCCAATATATAGAAGATATGAAAAAGACTAGGGCCAACATCACTCTTTACGAATTGAGCAAGTTAAAACACCAGCAAAAGATACTTTTGAAAGAATTACATGCTGTCCTAGTTGCACCTTTTCCTGCCGTTGTAATTTCTCAAGCTTCCCACAATATGGGAAGACCTCCGACTAATGTGATTAACAAAGTTGATCCAAACGACATCGTGTTAATTGGAGGAAGATCGAGATCTCATACTCCCCCATTTCTTCTTACTTATGAATTTTTTAATAAAAATGCGCATAATTGCTTAGTGGATTCGGGAGCTTCATCGAATATTTTACCAAAATCAATATGTACAAAATTGAACGTTCAATCGCAAAAATCCGTTGTGTGCATAGTCCAGCTAGATCAATCGCAAGTCAAAGTGATTGGCGAATTAAATCAGGTTACCATAAGGCTGTCATCCAACCCAAAGGTATGTCAAGTTATCGACATTTTAGTTGCTAATATTCCAGAATTTTATGGCTTAATTCTTAGTAGAGATTTCTCAAAAAAACTTCATGAATATTTCACAACTCACTGGTCGCACATGTGGCTCCCTTACAATGGTAAACCTAATCAAATAAAAGTTGAACGAGAAAGACATTAGAAATACATAGTAACGGAGCTAGAGGGGGAGAATGAACCAGTAGCATATAACAATAGTATTATTGGCAGTTACTCAGTAGATTCTTTCCTAGGGAATTTTAATGCTCATACGTCAACTTATTTAGAACATTCTGTTTTATTCCAAGTCGAAAATTTTTCTTAAACAGACAGTTCTGAATGTGTTAATTTTTTAGATAGTCCTATAAATAAATCTTTATTTTGGAAATTATTTTTTGATGGTTCTAAATCTAACAAAGGAGCAGGAGCAAGATGCGTGCTAGTTATTCCAGAAGGAGATAAAACTATGTTAACTTGCCGACTCGAATTTGATTGCAGCAACAATACGACAGAATATGAGGCTTTAGTCCAAGGGTTGTACAAAGCAATCGGATTAGACGTCAAATACCTTCAAGTTTTAAGAGATTATGAAATTGTAATTAGACAGGTACGTAATACTATACATTGTTTATCAGGTCATTTAAAACATACCAATCTTTAGTTCAAGATCTGACTGAACACTTTATAGCATTTAATATTTCACCAATTCCCAAACTCTAGAATGCAAGTGCAGACCTTTTAGCTAACGTAGCTTCCAAACTTATCCCTTTAGAAGATTTTAGCCCTGATAGATTCTCAATAGAATTAATCTTTATACCTTCTATTCCTGATAACATTACAAATTGGAGAATTTTCAACGATGATCCTGAGATCGCGAGTTTTCTCACATCTGAAGGATCCTACACCAATCAAATAATTGACGAAGACCAACATGACTGACAATTGCAATAAGATAGCACTAACAATGATATACCTAAGTCGGTAGTCAAGTTAGAAGACCTTTATGATTTGAAAGATCGGTTTAAAAGATCTACCAATTCGAAACTCCAAAGTTCAACTTTGAACTACGAATTAATAAATCTAGGAACTGATACCAAACCACAGAACATCAATTTAGGTCTTGGCCTAGCTCTTGAAGAAAAATTAGCATATATTTGTCTTTTGAGACAATAAAAAAATGTTTTTGCTTGGAACTATGATGAACTTAAAACGTATGACACTTCCATCATCCAACATACTATTCCAATGATAGACGATGAAAAACCGGTCCAACAGAATTTGAGAAAAAACCATCCCAATCTAGAAAAATAGATCAAATATGAACTCAACAAGCTATTGAAAGCCAAAATAATCTTTCCCGTTTGACATTCCAAATGGGTCTCAAATATGGTTCCCGTTAGAAAGAAAAACAGAGATATTAGAATCTGTATTGACTTTCGAAATTGTAATAAAGCCTTCCAAAAGGATAATTTTCCTTTGCCTCCTATGGAACAAATATTGTAGGCAGTGGTTGGGTTAGAATTAATGTCCTTTTTGGATGGATTCTCAGGATACAATCAAGTGTTGGTACATTCTCATGATCAATTAAAAACCACATTCAGAACCAAATGGGGCACCTATGCATATCAAAAAATGCCTTTTGGCCTGATCAATGGTTGTGCCACATTTCAGAGAGCCATGGACATCGCATTCAAAGGTTTGATTAATAAATATGTGGTAATCTATTTGGACAATATAACTGTCTATTCCAAGAAATGAAGCAACCATCTTAGAGATTTAAAACAAATCTTCCAACGTTGTCTGAAGTATGGAATTTCACTTAACTCGAAAAAAGTCCTTTTTCGCATTAAGTGAAGGAAAACTTCTAGGATTCATAGTGTCAAAATCTGGAATTCACATTGATCCTGATAGAATCAAGGAGATTTATGAAATATCCCTACCTCGCAAAAAAAAAGCCATGCAATCTTTCCTTGGTTAGATAAACTTTGTAAAGAGATTTGTTCCATACTTTTCAAGAATCGTGTCTCCTTTATAAGCAATGATAAAAAATAACTCAAACTTCAAATGGGGCCAAGACGAATATGAGGCATTCAATCTAATCAAGCAAGTAATTATGAATGCTCCATCTTTAGCAACTCCAAATTTTTCAGAGCCTTTTATTTTATATACATTTGCATCTGACAGATCATACGTGACGATACTTACTCAAGCAAATCAAGATAAGGTAGAAGCCCCGATTTCTTTCTTCAGTTCAAATTTACAGGGGGCTGAATTAAATTATTCAGATGTGGAGAAAGAAGCTTATGCTGTTTTCAAAGCAATCAAATATTTCAGACCCTTTCTACTCAAAACCCATACAAAAATCATTGTACCGTTTCCAGCGGTAACAAATCTTTTAGTACAAAAAGAAGTGGGTGATAAAAAAGCTAATTAGGTTACTGCCTTATAGGAATATGATGTAGAAATCAAACCATCAAGTATTGTAAAAGGTCAAGGCTTTTGCAAAATGCTGGCAGGAGCATCGCTTATATCTGAAATTCCATCTGCAAACATACAAATGTATGAGGTAAGACTAAACGATAATGAGTCATTATATGCCGATATCATTTATTATCTAAAGAATGGATATGCTCCTTCACACCTCAATCATACCAAGAAAAGAGCTCTAATGTTGAAAGCCAAACAATATCAGCTCCTGAATGATGTTCTTTTTAGAATAAATTATGATTTTGTTCTCCTTAGATGTCTTGAGGAATCTGAAGCTAAAAAAGTTTTGCAGGAACTCCACGATGGGCCAGCAGGCGGACACTATGCTGGAGATGCTACTACACATAAAATCTTACGCACAAGCTATTATTGGCCCACATTATTCAAAGACTCGCACAATTATGTGAGGAAGTGTCAAGTCTGCCAAACCGTTGCTGGGAGACAAAAGAACCATCCTTGCCACTACAGCCAGTCAACATTGAACAACCTTTTGATCAGTGGGGATTGGACATAATAGGTGAGATCATTCCTCACTCTTCTAAACAACATAGATATATCCTTACAGCAACAGATTACTTTACTAAATGGGTAGAAGCAATTCCTCTCAAGACGGCTAATTCTGAACATATCATTGAGTTCATAGATCAATTTATAATCACCAAGTTTGGGTTGCCTTCTGCTTTAATGTTTGATAATGCATCATACTTTTCTGGAAACACAATGGCTGAATTTGCACTCAAAAGAGGTTTCAAACTTAAATATTTTGCTAATTACTACCCACAGGGGAATGGGTTAACTAAATCTACAAACAAAAACATGATCAGAATTATCAAACAAACAGTTGACCAAAATCATAAAAAATTGGCATAAGTCTTTAATATATGCTTTATGGGCAGATCGAATAACGGAAAAAGCCTCCATCGGCACTTCTCCGTCCAATTTAGTTTATGGAAAATAAGTGGTTCTTCCGACTCATTTAGCAATTCCTTCTCTGTCTTTAGTTCAATATATTGATGAAGTACCAACTTCCTCCTTACAACGAAGGCAAATGGAAATAATTAAGTTAGAAGAACAACGAGAACAGGCCAAAAGAATTCACGCTCATCACCAAGCATTAGTGAAATCCTCTTTTGATTCGAACATGATGACCAGAAAATATTTTCAAATGGGAGATCTAGTTTTAAAATAGGACAAGACCCATGAGGAAAAGGGGAAACATACAAAATTTCAACAAATGTGGCTTGGCCCTTTCCAAATCATAGAAGTCATAGGTCCGTCCACTTTTATGTTGCAGGATTTAACAAGAAAAAGAGATTCTTTACCTTGTTTGTGAGAATAATTTTGGCAAAATCACATAAGAAATCATTTGTCGACACGTTTCGAACCAACCAGTGTGGTTCATTGTTAGGACAAGTTGAAGATCCAATTTGAGAGATAAGTTAAATAGGGACAGCAGGCCATTCCAACGGCTAAATTTTTCGGTTAAAGGACCTCTAACGGCTAGGTTTGACCCGGCCCAAGGGAAGGGACCCAAATTTTATTTAATTATTTAATTTATCAATTTATTATTTTTCATTCTTAAAATTATTATATACATATGTTATATAATATTAATTATATTATATTATTTATTGACATTAATATTATTATTACAATATTAATATTATTATATTAATTTCTATTTATTTACACCACTATATAAAATTAATATCATTAATAAATATTATTTTATTTAAGATTATTATATTAATATAATTGGTAAGATATATTATTATTTATAAGTACCATTTTTTTATTTTTTTATTTTTTATATAAAGGTAATATTTAGATCTAGAACTTAATTAAAAACTAATTTTCTAAAATTTAATTAAATATAAACTAGTTTATATATTTTAATAATATTATTTATCTTATTTAGTATATTATTATTATTTTAAATTATTAGTATATATAATGGTAAATATTATTATTATTATATACCTACCATTTTTTATTAAAGGTAATATTTAGATTCTTTACCTGTTAACGGACGGATCCTTAAGAAATATTTTCCTTAGAAGATTATTCTTCTATTTTGTAAATTAGTTTTTATTTTTATAATAAAACCAGTTGTGAATGGTTACATTAGGGATTTACGAAAAATACACCAATTCTCTTTCAAATTTTGATTTTTCGCTTGTATAAATAGCAAATCTTTTAGAAAATTGATCTTTATTATTGAAAGATGAGGTTAAAAACTCTAGCCTAGAAATGATACTAGTTTCAACTTCATAAAATTTGATTAAAATGACCTTTAGTGAGAAATTGTTTTATATTAGTGCAATGAAAGGTATCAATAACAAAACAAAGATTCTCTGTAGAGCAGCTCTGTCCAAAAAACTCTACTATTGTCGTCCAAAGCTATCTTAAGGAAACAATGACTTCCTCCCTACTTAGGAAATTACAACTTTCAGAGAAACAATCCAAGGATACAATTTATCATAAAGAGTGAGAGGTCTCATCACGAGCCGACTTATCATAATCACAGATATTATAACTTGCTCACTTTGCCAATACTGCATACCACAACAGGGCAATGACTCAAGATTGTTGCAATCAAAAGGCAAGGGGTCTCATCACGAGTCAGCTTGTACAACAAAGTTATAAATCAAGTGAATGACTGTGTCATAAATTGGCTATCAAACCAAGACATTGTTCTTTAAGGGTAAATGTTAAACACACATGGGCAGCAAGAACAATATGAAAGATAATCAGGAGAGTACAATTTTTATTAACAACAGATATAAATTTATAGTACAATATGTGACCGTTGGGTTTCACATCCCAAGGTCCCTTGGACTACTTAGTCTATTCAGCTTCCAAACTAACCCATTTAGGATTAGGTGTCCAACATTCCCCCCCTTAATCCGAAGGGTTATGTATGAGTCCAAGAAGAGAGCTGTAATACAAAATGTGCAAAAAATGCATGGCAGCACTAGGCTGAATGTGCTCTACGAAATGTTGGTATAAAGGGTGTTGGTTTAAGGATGACCACCAACACTGGAACACTTAGTGCAATTCCCGAAACACTTCCAAAACTGGCAAGAAGCTGAAGTCTTCTGCCAGAGGAAGTGCTCCTATTGTTTTGAAGAGGGAAACCTTCAACCATGAAAGGGAGGTCTCACCCCACATAAAAGGGAGAACTTCAACCTGAAAAGGGAAGTCTCAACCTGTGATGGTTTAAGGATGACAAACAACTCTAGAATGCTTAATGCAATTCCTGGAACTCTTCTAAAACTGGCAAGAAGTTGGAGTCTTCTGCTAGAGGAAGTGTTCTTAATTTTGTTCCTGGAATTCTTTCGACACTGGCAAGAAGCTGAAGTCTTTTGCTAGAGGAAGTGTCTCAGATTACCAACTGAAGGCATGTTCACGGGCATCTTTGTCTCTGGCTACAACTCCGAAACTGGTGTGGCAGGTTGTGGCTAAGGCTTGCTTGATGTGACTTTGAATCTTGTAGATGACCATCATTTCCCCCCCCTGTCAGATACAAGGTGAGATGATGGAGAAAAATCAACTACAAGACTGTTCAATACTCTGGAACAATTTCTAACATGTGATTGGAATATCTTCTTGGCTGTTGATGCCCATTGCCAAGAAGCGATCCACTCCAAGATGAATCTTTGTTCTTGCAGGACGTTAATTTCTGAAGCATCTGTGTGAAGAATAATTGGTTTTATGATAGTGCTAACATGGATGAAGATCAAAACAATGATCTTTCAAATGGCCAACTCGGTCACAGTGTTGGCATTTCATGATCTGTTGTTGTTGTTGTTGTTGTTGCTGTGGAAGAGGAGAAGAATCTGGAACAACTGGAGGTGAACTGTCATGAGGAGCAGGTGAACTATCATGAATGAATCCAACACTCTGAAACAGAATGGGCTTTGAGTAGTCAGGAATATGAAAAGGCAAGTCCTTGTCATATCCAAGACCAGTTTTGTGCTTGTTGTGGACAAGCTGTTCCCAAGGTCTGATGATGGGCTTGGGAATCGCAGACTCAGTTTCTGCATCTGCATGTTTAACTGCTGCTTTATCTTAATGAACTGTAACATTATTGACTTGTTGTTTATGGGAGTCGGTTCAAATCTTCTGAACAGAAATAGATTCAGAATGATGACTCCACTATTGTAATTATTCCCGCTGTAGTTGAGATTCTAGCTGCAAGAATTCAATCTGTTCTTGTGCATATTGTAGACATGTCTGAATTTCTGAGAGAGAGCCTTTGCTGATTTGTAATGTGTCATCAACAATAAATTGTATAAGAGTTTTCATGAACTCTAATACTCCACCAATTAGAGCCATAACAAGTGAACCATTATTACAATCAACGTGTAATAGTTATTAAGTTCTTAAGGTAGGAAATTATTGAACTCTCCTCCATAAAATACTTCTTTTAATTTTCAACTTTCTACCTTCAATCTAAGCATATAAGCCACTACTCATCATTACTCATCATATATTGTATATCATGGCAATGTCATCATATACCATACATACGCACTTTATAAAGAGAATTCAACATGTACATTCCCATCATAATGTATAGACCATACAATAATAATATATAATAAGAGAAATTCAACACGTATGGGGCTCCCTTTAGTGTATAACTTCAACCAATGTTTAGTTTAAATGCCTCACATGCACCATACCATCATAATACACCAACACATTCTTAAGCATATCAGATCAGCGTACTCACCAAACGGATTAACACACTCACAGTTTAGGATAGATGTAAAGACAGTTCATGGCATAAAAATAAAACGTCCAACATATAATAAGATAGCTCGCCAACTTTTCCAATGAATTACCCCACAAGCGCCCATGTCAGCATGGGATCTATTGTGGTACCCACACCAATAAGGCCGCCAGGAACAACAAACTGTAACTCGTTTTTCTCAGCATAAAGTGAAATTATTCTTGAAAGGATGGGCATACACTTGATGTTGTCACTTATGCTTTTAGATGCCACTAATTGGAAGACTTTTCACATAACCTCGATGTGTATTTTATTGGAAGTCTTTCAACATTCTTTACAGACCAGACTCGGGATCAGATACAGGGCTCGCACAATACGTAATCTACAACAGGAAGTTCCGCAAATGGCCACAGGAAACCCTCTTCTAGATCTTGGGGTATCTGAACCTTAATCAACGGCTTCATTCATTCAGCACAGGGGGTTTCGCTTACCTTCTGAGTCCGAACACACTTTGTGGTAGTTTAGATAGGGTACCGGGACCAAAACTCGCAATTCCTTCAACTGATTTTTTTTTTTTGTAAGAGATCTAGAACTCGTATGCCGTCTAGGTGATATACCTCCGCTGCCAAGAAATTATCCCAGTGACAAACAGGAATCCGCAGCCTAGATGATATGCTTTTTGGATGGTTATAAATAATTTGATACTTGATTCACCTTCAAAACGCCCTGCAATTTACCACTTCCTGACTATGACTGCCAATGTTTCGAACCGTCACATTCGCCAACTGTACTGTTCATAATAGCTTTAAACATTCAGCTCCAGTGTGTGTTTGTTGGACTAAATATTAATTGTAGCTTCATGTTTCGGATTATCCACAGTTTCCAGTTCAGTCTGTTAACGTTTCGAACCCCGACGGGGGTCCATCATTAGGACACTTTCGAAAGATAGAAATGAAATGAATGAAAGATGATGAGAGAAGGAGCAAGGCACCGGATATAAATACACAAAGGAACCCTAATATGAGAGCCAGACATTTCTTTTATTATTAACATGATTTATATTTAATTATTATTATTATTAATTTTTAATATTTAATTTAATTTATTATTTTTTAGCCATAATAAAACCATATAGATTAATTAATTAATTAATCAATAATTAATCAATATAATTAATTAATATAATTAATTATAATATTAATTAAAATGATTAATTAAAATTCAATTTAATGAATCACCACACCCTAGGTTTTAATAATCCATCAATTACTTAATTTAATGGCATTATTTTAGAATTTTCATTTTCATTTTAATTGTTATTTTTATCTTATTATTATTATTTAAATTAGATTAATAAAATTAATCAAGTTAATTCATTTTATTTTCCTTTTTAGATTAAACTACCCTATTTATTAGACCTTATTCCCCTATTCTAATTTCATTTTATTAGACATATTTTATTTTATTGTTTAAACTAATATTTTTTATATAATAATTTAATTAAGCCTTAATTCTAATTATTTAATTAATTTATTAATTTTATTATACTAATTTTATTTATTAATTATATTAATTAATTTTAATACCATATTCCCTTATTTTATTTTTATTTTACTTTTATTAATCATATTTTAATTTTATAAATTAATATTTAATTAAGCCCTTAATTTAATTTTAATTTAATTAATTAAGCCCTTAATTTAATTTAATTTAATTAATATAATTAATTAAATTAAATTAAATTAAATTAAATGATTTGCGATGATTAATTAATTAATTAATTAACCCTCTGACTGGAAGGTCTATTGATCTTGAGCTTCCAAGGGCTTCGAGGGGTTAATTCATCTGATCAGGGGAAACCAGTTTCCACTGATTTCGCTTCCATTGTCCCTGTTGAGGTTCTGCGGGAATTTCATGATTTCAATGGCCTCTCTAATTTTTCTTTTATGA
>APFE030300415.1:301005-305649 GCA_000404065.3 Pinus taeda | reverse complement strand
AGAAAGGGGATCTTACCATTCTCTTCAAGCTCCATAGTAAATTTGATTTCAGAGGATAAGGAGTTAAGATGATTGAAGAATTTCTCAAGCTCTGCTTTACCATGAGTCCAATTCAGGTTGGTGTCATCGACGAATCTTTTCCACCAAGCTGGTTTTAAGTGGAATGAGTCAAGGGCTTTCTTCTCAAAGTACTCCATGTATAGGTTAGCGACAATAGGTGAGAGCGGGGAACCCATGGAGACTCCTGAAATTTGTTCATAATAGTGATCTTGAAAACTGAAAAAAGTGGACCGTAAACAGATTTCCGCAAGTTTTGCTGTTTGAGGGTCGGTGGCCATTTTTATAACATGCACGGCTTCATCAAGGGGAATCTTTGTAAACAATGATACGACATCAAAGCTTACTAGGATATCATCTTTATCCACCTTTTTATCCTTAATAAGTTTAACAAATTTTGTTGAGTCTTTTATGAAGGAGTCTATGTTACCAACCAGAGGTTTTAGGATCTTGGCTACATACTTAGCCAATTCATATGTAGGAGAACCAATAGTGTTAACAATTGGTCTAAGAGGGACCCCTTCTTTATGGATTTTTGGTAATCCATAGATTCTAGGAATAACCTCACAGGTGGGAATCAACCTCTTTTTTATTTTGTCATCCAGGTTGGTTTCCATGATGGCTTTCTTGACCTGCCTCATCACCTTGGGAATTGGGTTAGAATTGACCTTTCTATAACTTCCACAACTCAAATGCTCATTCATTTTTTGAATGTAGTCTTCCTTTTTTAACATGACGGTTGCTCCACCTTTATCAGCTTTTAGAACCACTATTTTATCATTATTACGGAGAGACTTCAGAGCCTCTCGCCCTTCTTTATCAAGGTTACTCTTTGGGCGTTTAGATTTCAACAAGGCTAAAGAACATTCCTGTCTTAATATTTCCTTGTCGTTTGATGAAAGACCTTGTGTCCCATTTTCAATGTTGCAAATGATGCTTTCAAAAGGAATGTTCTTTGGTGAGACTGCAAATCCCAAACCCTTGCTCAAGATTTTAGTTTCTTCAAGATTGAGTATTATAGATGAGAGATTCACAACCCTTTTTCCTTGTGAATTCTGAACAGAGAGGTCCCCAACCCTATTAATGTTGTCATTATTCTTGGAAGCATCATGATTATTACTCATCCCATGGTTTGAATTATTATCAGCATCGAATTTTTTACCCTTTAAGCGGCCTTTGTTCTTGAGTTTGATTAATGTGCTGGGGATATTGGGGATATTTCTTTGTATTACATTGTCCTCCACACTGTTAATATCAGTATTATTACCCCCTCTATCCCTCACATTATCGTCATTGTTTATAATTTTCTTAACAATCGAGCCCCGGACAGCCAAGGATTCCGCAATACCATCGTTCTTATAATGCCCCATCGTATCATCTCCACAGAGGCTTGAAAACCAACATAAATATTAATTGTTTCCAATCTTTTGTTTCAAACTGAAGCCTCTATTTCTTTGCGTCCAGTTTCAAGCATAGACACACTAAATGGGAAACCGAATAACTTTAACTTCATGCACGGCCGAATAACTTTAGATATGCTCAATGCATCCACAAACTTCAGAAGTTGCACAGAAGAAAGAAGAGGAGGACATGGTAAGTTTACTAATGACGATGAATGAGAGATTAGCATAAACAAAGCAGGCATTGGAAAAATCAATTAAAGAGAAGCAGGGAGAGTCGACCTCCCAGCCACCTGAAATAGCTCCAACAGGTACCACTGCTCCCCCCACAGTTACAACAGCAGTCCCTCCTATTATCCCAACATAAACAGTAGGTACCTCAGCTTCAGTAGCAACAACAGGGCCAGATACCAGCATGGGCATGGAAGAATTAATGAAAGCAGTAAAATAGCTGGAGGCCCAAATGTCAGAGCTCAAAGAGGCAAAAGAAAAACTAGCCAAACTAGAGGTAAGCTATGACAAATCAAACATAACAGTGGCAGAGAAAACCAGAGAGGTAAAGGCCCTAGGGAATAAGGTGAAATCATTGGAAAAAGATCTCACCTTGCATAAACCTCTAGCAGACATCAAAACAATTTTGTGGACCAAAATTGGCCAGTCTATCACTAACCAATGGCAATCAATTCAAACGATCCATGAACAAATAGAAATGATAGAAAGGGCCCAAGTGGAAATTCAAAGGGCCAGGGCATCATTGGGAAACATGCCTGAGCATGCCAATAGACTGATCCATTTTTTGAATACTCATACCAGAGAACAGTTAGCAGCTTTGGAGATCAGGGACAAAACAGGCACCATTTTGACAGTGAAAAAGGTGCTAACAATTATACAAAATTTGGAAAGGAAGTGCCAAGAAATGCAGATGGAGATAAATGCCTTCAAAGAGAAGTTTACAGTCTTGCAGCAGAAGGGTCTACCCAGTTTACTAACCAGCAATCAAAGACTGTTAACACATGAACAATATGCTCACAGGGTAAACACATATGTTACAAATCAGATCACAGCATCATCAAGCACTTCAGAAGACACAGGACCTCCCTCTGGACAGAGCTTATATGACAAATTGAAAAATTTGTTCTATATTGAACATGAAATAAATCATCTTTTTGAAGTCCAGCCCAACTTCTACAGGTATACTGAAGCTGATGAAACACTAATAAAAATACAAAGACATCAGTTGCTAACAAACCAATGGTGGTAGAGCATGCTAGAAGTTTTACCAAGGTAATTCTGATTTTTCTTTTTATCTAGATTTGGTCAAATAACAAAACACGTGGCAGATATAATAAAGATGAGAACAATAGAGGAAGGAAGTCAAGCGAGGACTAGAACACATCAAAGCAGAATCGAGCATAGATGAAAGGGTCAGGACAGCAACGCAGGAACGCAAAGTAAAGACACAACTACCAGTCGACTTCCTGAGTTGAAAAGTCAAACATATCTTATCAGTTAAAGCAGCCAACACAGCAACAATTACTCCTGCATTCATTTCTACATTTATTTCCCTTGTCAGAGTAGGTGGAGGAAGTTATTGTTGGATATCTTATCCACAAGATATTTTGTAACTCTCTTTTGTATAAATACCTCCCCAAGAAATGTATTCGAGGTTGGTGATTTTCCTCTCTGGACCGCGTTGTAGCTCTAAGATCTTTCAATACAAAGGTTGTTGAAGTTCACTGCAGCTGGACCGTCTGAATGTGGATTTGATGTTCTGGGCTCTACTACAGAATTCCTGTGTCTTTCTTTGGATCAATAAGTTGTTCTAAACTGTGTTTTGTGTTTTCTGTGATTGCAAATTTCATATATGTTTCATAATCTTAGTAACAGGGAAAAAGAATAACCCAGAACTTGTTTAAATACACTCTGTGTTCAATCTCTGTTGTTATTTATGTTTTCTTCAAAATTAGCATAAACAAGAATTCTTAGTTGCTCCTGTTTCCACTGATTCTTTCATTTTGGAAATTGCCAAGGAATTCTTTACTGCTCCTTGATAATATTCATGCACTTTCCCTCTGCCATCATGATGAAGGATTCTTAGCTGCCCTTCATCCACTGGCTTACATTCCATCAATTTCTAGATTTTAAAATTGTTCCAAAATCGATTATCTTGCTCTGTAGTATTGCCATTTATCAAAGAAAACAAACTCAGCAGTTCATCCTCATAGACTCCAATTGCCCAATGGAATAAATTGTTTCAGACTTGCATCCCAGCTCTGTTTGAGATCACCATCCAACAAACTTAAAACAAAACCTCGTACCTCACAACTAGCCTAAAGTACCTCAAAACAAAGCTAAAATATAAAGAGAGAGCCCTCTCTGGATGCACTTTGGCTAGAAATTGCATCTAAAAGATTGGTTAGTGGTTACCTCGGCCGTATTCCCTTTTCTCACAAGTTTTGGGGAACAACCTGAGTGATAACATCAAACTCTCTAAACATGAAAAATGTTTTGAGTTACCCCTCCATCAGACTCCTAAAACTAAAATGGAGAAGGACTTGTCACCATGATGAGACTGAGCTAGTCCTTCCTAATTCTAGTTAAAAATACTATGATGGATTCATCCAAAGGATGAACTTATACGACAAGCATATGGTATTCTCTTCAAGCTTGAGATTAAAAATAAAAAGGCACTTTCTAGAAATAGTGGGGAAAAATGGAAGTAAACATATATCTTGTATTTTGTATAAAGGAAGCATGTCACTCTTGAACATAACACTTATCTGTATCTCATGTTGAGTTTGGGTTATCCTCGCTTCATCACTTGCCTTACTGGGTTTTGGGAATCCACTTGCCTCTCATCTGATTATATCCTATTGTCATCATGACCTTTGATCCTATGTTGAGTCAAATGTTTCCAAATTCCGAAGTCGTGTCGTCGATATGTTCAAGAGAAGTCTTGTCTACAATTCAAACCACGTATACCATGTTTGACTTTTCTACAACAATCCTGAATCACTCTTGCCAACTATGAAAAATCCTATGTTCGTGTCGATGATGTTGGAAACATTATGGCCCTCCTTCAATGGATCACTTCATGTTGACTTCAACTCATTATCTAGAAATATGATCTAGAAACTCCCTTTCAGTACCTAGCTTTCATGCCTCAATGGAAGATTCTTCGCATTTG